>BCLH01003016.1:23762-36289 GCA_001602315.1 Zoysia pacifica
ATTCAGTTTTTTTAACAGTGCAAAGGGCAATGCATATCGCAGTAATGAACTAAGCAGGGCATGAACAACTGCTATTTGTAGACTTTAAGCATTTTATTATAACATTATTATGGTTCAAAGTATTATCTAGTATTCTCTCAAAATGATTTATGAGTAATTTGATCTGAGAATATAGATCTGTTATCTTCTACCACCAGTACTTGCTACATATTTTATCAAGCCGAGAGCAATTGGAGGAAAAAAAGAGTGGTAGACTAGTTATTCTTTTTTTAAATAAATTCACGTTAGTAGTGTGATTAATCGTTAATTGAATGAACAGTTATGACTAAATTACGACTAAGAGATTAACATGCCGGATAACTACCCTCTCTAAAATAAAGTAGTAATTTGTCCCCAAAAATACTAGACAATAGTTTCGAGAGAATATGTACAGGTAATTATTTTGAGCTGTAAAAGTGCTCTTTTATTATCAGGATAATCGAAAGAAGGATAACTATGGAGGCAGAGTATGGTTACCACGAAGTTGCAGGGGACGTCTCTTGTGCTGGGCTTCCACCTATTAATTTGCTTGACTAGCTAGCGATACTGCAAGGCAAGAGGCAGATCATATATATACATTAGACTAACAACGAAAAAGAAATCCAAAACATCTTAAACGGTTCAACGATCTGCACTAAATTAACAGATGACCCTCAATCAGACTTTCAGTGCACTTAAAAGTGTCAATTCCAAGTTTTTAACAATGAAAGGGGCAATGCATATGGGGGTAATGAACCAAGCAGGCGCGATATATAAACACACAACGCATGCACAACAGCTAATTCATAGACTATAAGCATTATTTAGAGCACTTGTATGGTTAAAAATATCAGCTAATATTCTATCAAAATGATTAATCAGTATTTTGGTCTAACGGTGTAGATCTGTTATCAAGCAGAGAGAAATAAGAGGGGAAAAAAATAAGAGTGGTAGACTAGGAAGTATTTTTTTTTAATAAATTCACATCATTAGTCTGATTAATATCTTATATCTGTTAATCTAGTGAACAATTATGTCTAAATTGTGACTAACAGATTAACATGCCTACTGCTTTCCATGAAATAAAATGTAAATTTATTCCCAAAATACTATCGAGAGAATAATGGTCATTATTTTGGACTGTAAAAGTGATCATATATTATCAATATAATCGGAAGCAAGATACCATGGAGGCAGAGTATGGTTACCTCAAACTTGCCCTGGAGGGGGCGGGGGTGGAACTTCTGGTGGGTTTTCACCTATTAATGTGCTTGAGTAACTAGTGGCACTGGAGGGCAAGAGGCACATCACATATACTCCCTCCATTCTTTAATTGATGTCGTCGTTGACTTTTAAATTTAACTTTAATCATTGTTTTATTAAAAAAATTTGATAAATTTCATATATATTTTGATATAATTTGATTTATCATTAGAGTTATTTGAATCACAACTTAAAACTTTTCACATTCGAACAAATTTTTTAAATAAAATAAATGGTCAAAGTTAATTGTTAAAATCTACGACGACATCAATTTAAAAGCGGAGAGAGTATATACGTGTAGATGGACGTGGGAACAACGAACAAGAACTCCAAAACTTGCTAGACGGTTCAAAGGCTCCCCTCCTGGTTACGTTGTGCCTTACGTGTGAATGCAGCCATGGAAATTCCTTTCCGTCTTGGTCCACCTTGTAGCAAATTGGTTCCTTGCCTTCTCAATTAGATCGAGCTAGCATGCATATCTGCTTTTCCCAGCTTTTCCAAAGGGAAAGTTTGCAATGGCATATAGATGTGCCTTGCTTTACCATGAAGCAGTGCTAATCGATCTGTCCTTTAAAATCCTCACTTTTTTCCTTCTGAAATTCAGTTTTCCCCTTTAATTCTGTGCTAAAATTACATCAAGACTGTGCTTTCCTGCTAAAAAAAAACTTGATCGATGAGCCTAGCTAACAACAGCTCAAACATGTCATCTGGAGTGAGAAGGATTGTGCCACCAGGAATATATATAAGCTCCACATCTGGGCGGCTACTCTCTGAGATAGCATTCTTATTTGACATCCCGGACCTCGCACAGAAAGAGCAATTCGTTTGCTCGGACACTGCTTACAATTTTGTTTGTAATAACAATTACTGTCTGGTACCTACCAGTATGGTTTCAATATATAATTTTTTTTAAAAAACATTTTAGAATGAATGGGGCAAAAAAGAAAAAGAAACAGTCTATGCAAATGTTTTTTCAATAGCACTAATGGTCCATATTACACACAAATTATGAAGTTTAACATCGCAATTTTAGAATTGAGGGTGTAGTTGACCAAAGCTGCACACATCGAGCTTCAGTGAAAAGAGAGAGAGAGAGAGGTAAATTTCATAATTTTAAGTATTAATAACATGATCATTTAGTGGAGTGGTTCTGAACAGAAAATGGAGGAGATCATGTTTTCATTCAAGCGTTCCTCTTCAACTCGATCGATCCATACACGTTTGATTCATGAAGATCAGTTACAGGACCAACCGCCATACGCAACGCAAAGCGAGATACGATCATTTAGTGCAAGTGAATGTGCAGCAACACCCTCCAATTTATTTTGTTATAAAGAAAAATGAAATAAAGTCAACTTCATCACGGACTCGTGTCTTATATAATGCACTCTTGTTGGCGGAACGTAACAGGCTACTAGTAACCAGTAGCATAGGCCACGACAGAGAAAAAAAAAACTGGTGTTGGGAAGTTTGGTGGCCAAGATGGGCTATAGGAATAGGAGGCCAAAGGAACGTACGAACTAGAAGATCACAGTGCATTAGCAGTTCCACACATCGAGACCGCATTAGGTTGCTCTGTGGACACGATGGCACTTTCACGCTGGACAGCTTCTACCGTGGGGCGATACAGAGCAATGGTTCAGAATTGATGTTAGGAAACACCGATTTGTGCTTTTGAGAAATTGCATGTTCACCGTTTCCTTCTAGTCGCACTTCAATCCATCTCTGCAGCTGCGAGACAATCAGACAAAATGGTCAATTTAAGTTTAGTCATTCATAAATTTGATGTGATTTTTCCCCTCACTTTCAATATCGACGCACTAATAACACAAATTGTACCTCCATTTGCCTCCTCCGTTCGAGGTTGCTGAGTTGCACTGAGATCAATAGACAATCCTGTAAAGCACTAGAGTAGGGATTAATTTTCACCCCTAGTGCTCTGGCGGCCAGCATATAAATGAAAATAGGACGAACAAGGGAAGTAAATACTATATCTTGCAAGAAATGATGTTGATGTTACATTTCACTAGGGCTTTGTGATGTTACAAACTGAACTTGAAGGCTGGCAGTAGTCCTTCCCTTCGCCACTCGTTTTCATCCGTTGCCGGCTTGTCACATCCGGCTTCAGAGCGCTGCCTCCCCCTCTCGAAACTCGGTTAGTGTACAGAAATGCAGTACTCATCGCAAGTGTTCTTCCTGTTTGCTTCCTATTCCCAACCCAACAGTTTTTTTTTTCTTTTCTCTGTTGTGCAATCGATCTTCTCGGTTGCATTGTCTTGTACTACTATACTACAGAAGATTTAATTACCATTTATCACCAATTCACCACCATGAATGCATAGAGAAGACGGTACGTAGTTGATCTCTTCGAGTAAGTAACGGTAAATATGTCTCGCTTTTTATCACGTCCTGTAGAATGGATGGGTGGTGTTGGGACACATCATTTTTTCTATTAGCGTCAGGGCTCTTGACAGCAGTGTAGCTAGCTAGCCGGCTCAAGCTATGGTTACCAATCTTTGAGCGCCTTAAGAGTATTGAGTTTTCTGTCTAGAGTTATCCTTAAAAATTTTAAACACATGGTTTTCCTCCCGCTATGTATATATCTCCTTTCAAATTTTTCAAAGAGGATATATATTTCTTCTTTGAGGTCGAGACGGGCATATCTTCTCTCCCACTATCTAAAAATTAACAGTATAGGGTGATTGTGCGTCATCTTCCATCTTGACAGTAGCACTTCAAGAGGCTCGATTAAACTGACAATTCAGAAAAACAGTTGTTGTAAGGCGATGGAGCCCAGGTCAAGCATTGCCGCTCCATCGACCGCCGCTGACAGTAGCACTTGGCCACACCTCTGGCATGATCATCACCGGCATATTCAGCCTCAGTGTTTCCCTTGTTGCAGTCTGATGTGGACTGCTGCCTCCTCATAATGCTACGTCTCACCGAAGTTTGTTCGTCTTGCCCAGCCTGTGCGTCAGTGGGCTTTCATGTACGCTAGAGGGAGAAGCATCTTAACAGTTCTTCCCGGTTGCCTTCTATTCCCAATGCAACAGGCAAGACAACGCACCCAGCAGCCTCTTTTCCTGTTACGCGGATCAACCTTTTCTCTGGGTCATCTGATCAGTACCACTACATATATATCCACCGTGATGGTTGCTACTACTACTTGCTCGCAGCCGGCTTGTGTGTTGTGTCAAATTAGTAGTAAGGGAGTACTACAGTATACTCCTACGTGTAGGAGGAGCCAAGCTAGCTAGCATATGTCGTGCTAGCAGACTAGCAGCAGAGCATCTCTATCAGGTGAACTTTATTTGTCTGTGACGCGTTATTAGCTCACTCTACCAATCTGGCAGATGGTAGTTGTCGATTCAGGTAATGGGAATTGATGCCTGGTGGTTGTATATTGTCGCGCTTTCCTAAAAAAAAAGATACTATTTTCCTGCAACTTCGCTTGTTCTCGAAATTCCAAGAGCGCCGAAGTGCAATTGCGAAGGACTTTGAGCTAATGGCAGTCTACCTTTTATGGGTTTCTCAGAACAACATGCCTGTGCTCCTAATGAGGTCTCCACAGAGAACAGAAAAATATACTGGTTTAAAAAGGGGCCTTTGTCTAGAGATGATCCCACACTTGGAGATGGGTGATTATTTCACCTCGAGGCATGTCATCGACAAGGCTTTGGCTGTTGAGAGTGCACTTAAGAGGGTCAAACGTCTACGAGAGATGAAGAGCAACTTGGAAGACTGAAAGAAAATGCAGCAGCGTACATATTTTTGTACCATACTGGGCTCCAGCTCATGGACGTTTCCTGCATGGTAAGGCATGTCTGATACTATCTCTTGCCTGCGTACTCTGTGCGACGTGTACTTTCCTATTGCCTCCCATTCCCAAGTCGTGAGTCGTGACAGTCTATGGTTGCTCGCTAGCTTCTTCGACCTTTGATTTTCATCTTGAAGTTTCTCTCCTTTAGTTTTCCTCTGGTCTATCTGTCTTGGGTGCTCACACTTTGGGACGTACATATGGAATGACCAACGCTATATATGTGTGGTCACACTGAAATTATAAATTGCCAATAGGTGCATTAATTTCATTAAGTAGTAAATAATGGGATTGTTGGATGAATAATGTTTGTATTGAGCCTCTCGGATGGTATTTAGACTGAGTAAATTTCACAAAACTATATATATTTTATAACTTTTATCACAAAACTACAGATTTGAGCTATAATTTCAAAAAACTAGACTTTGTATCCAATTTATCACAAAGCTACAGATTCTATATCCAATTTATCTTAAAACTACATATTTTATATTCAATTTATCGCAAACCACACATTGTGTGCAATGATTTTGAAAGTTACTGTAGCAAATCTGTAGTTTTGTGAAATCGATGTTTAAATCTGTAGTTGTGATAATATTAATAAAATACATATAATTTTATGAAATTTACTCTTATAGAGTACATGAAACTTTGGGGCAAGGAACCTCTTGATACATACTCCTCCATTCTTTAATTGCTGTCGCTGTTGACTTATAACATTAACTTTGATCATTCGTCTTATTAAAAAATAAATTCATATGTATAAAGTTATAAGGTGTAGTTAAATACCTTTAATAATAAAGTAAATTATAACAAAAATATATGATATTCAATAAACTTTTTTGAATAAAATAAATAGTTAAAGTTGAAATTAGAAGTCAACGGTGACAATAATTAAAGAACAAAGGGAGTACGATAGTTTAGGACATAATATGTAGGCTACCAATTGTACTGAACTGATGGAGCATTCCCTTGGACAGGGACTAGGATGGTCACATTCTATAAATCATCAGTTGAACTGATATCTGGGATTGGATCAGGATGAACAAGTAAACTTTCATTTGAACCTGTTGTACTGTGACTTTTTTTTATTTTGGTTGATTAGATGTAGCAAAAAGAAACCCGCTGAAGTCTCAGGTTTCCTTTGAAACACGGAATTTTTCTCGTTTTCTGCGTTTTTTTGTAAAATTGAACTGATTTCTGTGAAATTCTTGTGAGATTCCTATAAAATTACTGTGTTCCAAAGGAGGCCTAAAGCTTGCAGAGAGTGAAGCCCCTACATTAGACAACGGTGAAAGATCATCGATGAGAGTCCCGCTACGGTAGATCAAATAGTATATTTTTATCTCTTCGGAGGTAAGATTAGAAATCAATCTCAGCCAAGAAATTGTATAGTTTTTAAAACTTGCATGCATCGTTTTTAAAACTGTCTAATAACTTTCTAAACTAATGATTATACTTATCAGAGCGTTTTACCTCCTAGAATGTAAAAGAACATATATTCTACATGGTTAATGCAAATAAATGATTTATAATCATTTTAGTCTATTTTAGAATATGCCATGGATGATGGTGCGGCATGACTTCCTTTCTTCCCATGTCCCCTAACCTCAGGGCAGCATGTTGCGCTTGCATCTCCATTGCAAGAAACACCTGAGCCAGTGGAACAGCGGAGCATTTGTTGATCGTCTAATGGAAGTGTCAATGCTAGTCCAGCTCAAACTGCTCGGTATATTGTGTCCCGGCTTTGAAAGACAAATCCGTAACGGACAAGACCTTCGTATGGTACTCGTAGCTTCCTGAAGTGCCTCCTAGTCCCATCAACTTATTACATACATTATCGACTTCCAATCGTAGCCGAGAAATGGGTAATCGGTCTGTAGGTGTGGAGATTATAAGCAGCCTGAATACTTGTATTTAAAGGTACGTTTGGATGGTTACAAAGTTTCGTCCTGCCGTAAATGTGGCATGCCAAAAGTTGGTGAATAAAATTGACGCGTAAATTAGCAAATTTTAAGTCTATTAAACAATTGTGACACGCTATAAATGAAGTAAGCAATTAACAAAGTTACTGCAGTGAACCGATGTTTTAGCGTTGTAAAATTTGACAGTCAATCAAACAGGCCCTAAATATATAACAAATTCTTCAGGACCACCAAATGGAGCCCAAGCTTCCAAGCCTGCAAAGAGTCAACCCATCTCTGTCTTCCACACAGGCAGGCCAGGCCATGGAGCAAGCCCACCACCGTAGCGAAAAGGCCCGCAGCGCCCAACCAGACAGCCCACGCCGGTGGCCGGGGAACCACTGCCGCTCCGGGAACCTTCCAGTTAGTCGTCCGGTGGCGCGCACCTCGACGGACCTGACGCTCGCCGGTCTGTCGCCCGCTCGGAGCTCGGAAGACGAAGAGCGCCAGATGCCGGCGGCGGGGCGATACCGGTACGCGATGGTGTGCTCGTCGAACATGAACCGGAGCATGGAGGCGCACCTGGTGCTGACGCGCGCCGGGCTGGACGTCGCGTCGTACGGCACCGGCGCGCACGTCAAGCTTCCGGGCCCCTCCCTCCACGAGCCCAACGTCTACGCCTTCGGCACCCCGTACAGCGTCATCTACGACGACCTGCGACGCAAGGACCCCGACCTGTATGTGTTCCTCCACCATCCCTGTTCTTCGACCCCTACCTAATCGATGCTTAAACCCGCATCTCTTCTCCTCCTTTTCTTAGATTGTTCAGCTTCCTCTTCTTGGAATGTCCTTCTTTGTGGATGAAGAAAGTTTGTGATTTTGTTCGAAATTTTTATTTGGCACCTATTGTTAAGTGGCGGGGAAATGTGATGTCCGAATTTTACGGCGAAGATTGGTGTTCTGGGGAAGTTTCAGTGTTGAATTGATCAAAATTGCAGAGTAGGCATTGGGAGACCTCTGTGGTAGATTGGTTAGCTAACTTGCTATCTTTTATGTGTACACATCCAGGTACGTGAGGAACGGGTTGCTGCCGATGCTGAAGAGAAACATTGCCATAAAGACTGCTCCGCAGCGTTGGCAGGAGAATGCAGACGATGGACCGTTTGATGTTGTGTTCACTTTTGAGGAGAGAGTATTCGACGCAGTCCTTGAAGGTATTATTTCTGTGGAAGCTGCACTCTGGAATGGTTCTTTTAGGAGATATGTTATCCTAAAAGATGTAACATCAGTTTCATGCTTACATTATACCATATGTACTGTGATTATGAATATATGGCGTCTCTGTTTGTTTTTCAGACCTAGAATCCCGTGAGCAAAGGTTGCTGAAGAATGTCCTGATGATCAATATGGATGTCAAAGATAACCATGAGGAAGCTTGTTTGGGTGCAAAGCTTGCGTTAGAAGTGTGTCAGAGGGTATGCATGTCTAATAGCAAGTATATACTCTAGTTGTTTATTTTTTACTAGAAAGTATATAGTTATTGTTGCATCGCAATGCCGTGCGTCGTAGTTAACACTGCTCCCTGCTTTAAGGATTGCTGCCCTGATTATTGCACGTTTTCGTAAAGACATAGCTAGGGTACAGCTTACAAGGACAAAGAAATTGATAGCTAGGAGTCTCTTTCAAATTTCCTATTAATTATTTTCTATTATTGCAACTATTGATGTCACTGTCTTGTCCTGATCCATAGACATTAGACAGTTCCTTATTAAATCTATCATTATCTAATCACAAAGATTTATCGCCAATTTGGCCTGTCTTCCTTGAAGTTCTTTAGGAGTATGTCATGCCATCTCTCTTTTATAAACTGCATGGGAAATCTCTTTCACCCTTTTCTGTATATCAATATCAACTAGGAAAAAAAAAACAAATGGTTGCATAATTCCAGTTGGAGATAGATAAGTAATACTATGTGCTTTGTCCTCCTCTTTTTAAGAATAGCAGTGCTAGTGTTACATCCTCATGAATGCCAAACTGTAAGGTTGTCGAAAATTAAATCTTCTTGTAATCATAAATGTATTTTGTGAATCTAAGTGATGTTATCCTTGAAAGAAAAATAATTTATTTGTATCACATACTTTTTGTACTGCTCCTATGTATGTACATTTTGGAAAAGTACTTTATTTGTTGAAACTAAAGAGGTCGAACGTGACCTAACAGTCACCAAGTACATCCCTATTTATTTTTGCACTTATTTGATGTTTCTTTGTCACAATTACAACTCAGAATGCATGTTTCTTTGTTCTTTATCATATTAAATGGTAATACAGCACTAAATTGAGGATTTAATGCATCCATTGTTTTCTGTTTTTCTTTCTAGCTGGAAGCAGTGAATGGTTGGGAAGACACAATAGATGATATAGTTACTGCATTTGAGAAGCAGTACAAGCGAAAAATTGTGTACAGTATCTCATATTACTGAAGCCCTTCATGAGCTACAAACCAAGCGTAGGTAAAGTTGCGAATATGATGCTGCCACAGGAATGTCCTATTCTTCTCTCTGCCATCTAAATTTGCACCCTTCGATGTTTGAGAGAACAATGGTGATATGGAGCATGCATAGCTTCCAAGGCAAGAATTGGACGTCCTTCCAGTTAGCAAGGTTGCATGGGCTTCGTTAAGTGCTAGAGGTATCTACGGAATGAAAGGCGCCACCATCTGTGTAGTTGAGCTAGTCTGAAGGATAGACCTAGTTAAAGTTTGTCTTTAGGCTCGATCAGGTTCCAAGTGCTATTTTTCTTTTGACTGTACATATACCTTTTCTGGCTTTCAGGAGAGTATCAATCATATATTCTTCAGTTGTTCCTTAACCAGATTCACTTGGAATCTGATAAATCTAGATGATGGTTTTAGAATAGCCCTCTGTTTATTTAGAGGGCGACTAAAACATTGCTGATGTTTGTGTATCAGCTGTTCTGATGCCAATTCGAGAAATACATAATGCTGCATGTTTCAGAAAGCAAGATCCGGAGTGATTCAGTGTATCCTTTTTTTTTTAATTTATATGCATTGGATTAGTACGTAGTCTGTTTCAACAGAAAAATGAAAAATATACGGCACAGGTCATGGAGTTGGGAGCAAATCTGGTGGCGTGGTTTGTTTCATGCAAGCAGGGGATGGAGGCTAGGCCAGTGTTAGAAAGAACAGACGGCTACAAGCTATGAATCTGTTTTGGATACGTGCAGGGGTAGTTGTTGCTCACTGTTGATCAGGGTCAGCTAGAGTTGGAAATAGATCGAAAGAAGGGTGTTAGCAGTTCATAGCGGATGCCACCAGTTACAAGAGATACAACAATTTAAGGGGACGATTCAAGCATGCTGAAGATCTGATGGACTATACTGCAGGAACAAGATTTACAAGTCATTTTAAGACCAAAAACGAAAGTTGAAGTGTGTAAAAAAGATGAGATGTACGAAAACAAGGAGATTAGAGATGAAAATACTCTTTTCGTCTCAAAATAACTGTTTATTTGGGTTTAGTCAAACTTGTGTTTGATCAATAATTTGTATAAATATAAATTATTTTTAATATATATAAAATATATTATAAAAATATTTTTTATGGAGAATTTAAAAGTATAAATACTAGATTTTTTAAATTTAACCAAATTTATAAAAATCGTTGTTCAAAGGCAAAATTGACTAAACCAACGAACACTTATTTTGAGACAGAGATAGTATTACGAAGAAAAAAGTTGTATAAAAAAAAAAGAACGATTTATAATTAAAAAAAAAAACTGGAGAAGTATAGTTTGGAAGAGAGTGAGTACATCGGAATGTAACCTTCAGCATTCACGCACCTGAACACCCCTGCAGAAAATGGCTAACAAAGCACGATAGCCTGGACTCATAAGGCCTTTTGGGTTTCTTCTCAATCCTAGAAGAGGAATGAATCCTCGTCCGTTCCTCCAGACTTAATTCCAGAGCCTGATTCGTTCCCGGAGAGAGGAACCAATGGATCCCCCTGTGTCACTTGATCCAGCCCGGGTATAGTTTACTCAAGGTTTCATTCCTTTGCAAGCATAAAATGTCGTTCGGTAAGAATGGATTGAAGATACAATTTGAACCAGAAATTTCTCAACATCTGATTTCTTGCTGCTGCTACCTGAACCAGAAATTTCTCAACATCTGATTTCTTGCTGCTGCTACCTCACACGCAACCAACTTGGACTGAAGATGTCAATTTGAACAAGAAATTGGACCAGAAATTTCCACTCGAGCAAGGGAGAAAATTAACATACGTTTGTTGGACTAGAAATTCCTCGGTTTGGACCAGAAATCAGTAGGCATGGTTGCAAGGGAGAAAAAGAATGTGCGAGGCAGTAGCAGCAGCAAGAACCTGACTGCGGGTTCACCGACGGCGTTCCTGCTGCTGTGGTGTCAAAGATGAAGACGAGGGCGTCGCGCGTCGGGAGGCGTTAGACTCGAACAATGAGAGCTCCTGCCTGGATGCGTCGGCCGCGCTCGCGCTTCCGTTTCAGTCACTGTCCTGGCTGCAACTCTGCGTGGTCGTGATCAAGAGGCAGAACTGAGGATCCCCACGGCGCCGTCGTTAATTGTAGTCCACTGTGACGCACCTCCGGTCCCCCAAGCAGCAGGTTACGCGCGCCGCACACAATCTCGGACAGCACGGCAGTACAAGGACACCGCCCGGCCGCGTCGCTCTAAGTTGTGGATGGGGAGGGCCGCATCGCCGCCGGTTGCTCGCGGGCACCCCCTGCTGTCGTGTTGCTCGCACGCTGCCGCATATTCGCCTCGCGCTCGCCGCCAGCAGCCACGTCGCTCGCACTCCACCTGCCATGGCATCTCTTGGAGCCGCCGCCAGCCAGTGTCGCTCGCGTATATCGTACGTTTTGAATCCTCCCCCTCATTCTATTTTATTCCCTTTTTCTTTTTCTACAACCGAACAGAGTCTAAGAAAGATCGCGGGAGATCCTCAAACTGATGCAGCAATATTCCACGCGTTTCCATCATGAATAACACGAATGAAAAACAGGATGCTGAACATTTTTAACTTGTTCAATAAGGACCAAATGAGCCACAAAATTTGCCCGATGTGTCGCACAACGCTAGAACTAGCATATGAAGTGGGTATGGTGATTGAGATCCGAGAAACACCATAGAACAACGTAGGGAGCAAACGCTACCAGATAATTCAGCAAACCAATGCTTGCTGTTGCGCTAGCTTCAGCGCGTCCACTCGACATCTAATAATAACCTCGGGCACGTCCACGGCCTCGACCACGGAAAGGTGCCCTTCTTCCCCTGCCACGCCCTGTGAAACCAACAGAAGACATGAGAGGTGCAACATGCAAGTCCCACATAAACATATAACACCATACTGAGCTTACCACGAGCTGGAGGGGCATACTCCTCAGGCTCACCATCATTGTATTCATCTTGCTCTTCATAGTAACCACCTCTGCCACCGTAGCCATAACCATAGCCACCTCTACCGCCATAACC
>BCLH01003017.1:2435-29992 GCA_001602315.1 Zoysia pacifica
ATAAATTTATTTTACTTTTATGTCATATATTATAAAAATGTATATTTAGATAACTTAAATTGTATTATTATATAAAAATGCTCCTTGATTACTATGAGAAATAAGATTTAATCATTTTTTCGCTTACAACTCCGGTCTAAAAAAATAGTAGCTTTGGATGCAATATTTTAATCAAACATTGCCAATATAAATTAAAAATAATTTTAAATTTATTAAGTTAAAAAATTAAAAATAATTTGTTTTAAAAATATTTTCTTAAAAAGTGTATCGATGCTACTTTTTATTAAATATTTTATAGATAACAAATGTCACACTTATGCATATAAAGGCAATGTCGACAACTTATTTTTGAGACCGGAGTATCTGTTTATGGAACTTTGTCATCCATATAAAGGCAATTATACTTTTATTTATTAAATAATAAATTTAAAATATACTGTTTGAACTAGGGTGCAAAACAAAAATATAAAAAAGATTTTCTAGTACAGTTCTAAAAGTCATTTGGCCCAACAAACTTTGTTAGCCTTTCCCTTTTGGTCCAATAGCCCCTTACCCACCCATCCTGACATCCTTTGGTTATCCGTCGCTCGCCATGCATACCGCATACGGTCCACATTCCATCCGTCGCTCAGCGTACGTGCACACGGTTAAAAACGTAGTCCAACGAGCCCACAGCCGTTCATATGGCCCAAAAAACGTAACTGGGCCTCAGAGCAGTAGACAAAATGAGTTATGAAAACAAGCAATATATGATTTAGATTAAATTTCATAAAACTACATATATTTAATATATATTATCATAAAACTACAAATTTAAGCTAAAATTTTAGAAATCTACAGATTTGCTACAGTAATTTTAGAAACATATGTATAGAATCTGTAGTTTTATGATAAATTAAATACAAAATGTATAGTTTTGTGATAAATTAGATATAAAATATGTAGTTTTATGAAAATATGGCTTAGATGTGTAGTTTTGTGATACTATAGACAAAATACATGTAATTTTGTGAAATTTACTTTATGATTTATAAACGATTTAGAGAATATCTGTCACGTGAAAATTGACGGTACCTAGCTATAAGCTCACTCTGATCACAGCATGCTAACTCCAATACATTTGCTTTTAATCCGGATAGAATTAGAAGAACAAGAACATGAATACAAAGATGAGTGAATACTGAATACATCAGCATGCACAAATAGCACATGAGCGTGCGATTATTTGAGATTTGCAGTACTGATTCTTGCAAAGTATATTTTCGAGATGAATACATCAGAGCACGTAAACTGAAAAAAAAAAAAACATTATTCCCCATTTTGAAGTCTGCAACCATATTTAAAACACGTGAAGATCGAAAATGCAACCGATGGAATCCTGAATCATCAGAATTTGGCTATGAATTCGTAGATGTGCTTGCTGACCTCGTCCGCCTTCTCTTGCTGGATGAAGTGACCGGCGCCGGGGACGACGACGACGTCCTCGAGCAGCGGCACGTCCGCCTTGAACCCTCCGTTGTGCAGGTAGTCCTTGATGCCTGGGAAGTGGTAGGTGAGGTCGCCGTCCCCGACGATGAACTTGGTGGGCACCGCGACCTTGGCGTCCGCCCACGGCGCCGCCAGCTCCCAGTTCCGGTCCACGTTGCGGTAGTAGTTGATGGCGCCAGTGAACCCCGTCCTCTCGAACGCCGCCGCGAAGTGGTCCACGTCCGCCTCCGTCAGCCACCGCGGCAGCGCCGAGTCGTCGGCCGTCGGCTTCTCGGGACCGGCCGCCTCGGCGGTGAATCGGCTGCTCAGGATGCTCCTCACGAGGTACCGGGCGTTGGCTGGGCTGAACTCCTTCTCTGCAACCCCGGGCTCCTGCACCGCGAGCGTCCATGTCAGTGAGTGCGCTTATTCAGATTTGTCCGTGGATAATATCATAAGAAGGATTATAAAGGCAGTTTATTACTACTTGATCTCGAGGCGTGTGTATGGCACGCAGTGTATCGCCTAGTATTATCTAAAAATCTGAATCTACGAGATATTCGGGAGCATGGTATTTGGAAAGCGTTCGAATTTGCATGGAAAACTGGAGGAGCCGGCCCACAAATCAAATCACCCGTTTTGCTCCAGACATGATCCCGATACATTTTTCCGCTGATCATCCGCCTGCTCTCTCGCTCCACGGACTTGATTTCCGCCTCCTCGATCGCTCCTCTATAAATTCGCCAGCAGCTGCGAACCACATCATCTCGACTCGATCAGGCTGCAGAGTTTTGTAGTAGCTGAGCAATGGCGCCCGTCATCCTGCAGACGGACGTGCACTGCCTCGGCTGCGCGCGCAAGATCCGCAAGGCCATCAAGAACCTGCACGGTGCGTGAGTTGACTCTTCTTCCCTCCTCCTCCGGCGAGCATTCGCCCGTGCTCTGTTCTCAGCTCACGTCTAGATCGCCTAGCTAATTGTTGGTGAGTGTGCGTGCAGGGGTGGAGAACGTGTGGGCGTCGCCGGACACCGGGCTGGTGGTGGTCGCCGGGTGGGCCGACGCGACGGCGCTCCAGACCCGGATCCAGCACAAGATGAGGCGACCGGTAACCATCGTGAGCGACGGCGCCGAGGAGCCGCAGCAGCTGCAGGGCTACCCGCATTACGGCGGGACGGTCCATCTGGGATCGCGTCACTACGCCGCGCCGCCGGCGACTCAACCAGCTTACTACCGGCACGAGCGCCGGTACGTGCCGGCGTCGGCGCGGCGGTTCGCGCCGCCCGCGGGCGAGCCGGCGGTGTGCTTCCGGGACGAGAAACCAAACGGGTGCTGCGTCCAGTGAGTCGGTCGTCACCGAGTAGCAGTCGAGAACGATGAGTGCGCCAGTGTTTTTTTTTTTTCATTACTGGTCACTCCGTTCCATCTTAAAAACGAACGAGATATAAATAAAGATGTATTGAGTGAGAATAATATATCATTTGAGAGAAATTAAGAATGATAAAGTGATTTATGATTTGAAACTGAGCATGTACTGCTGGTGATGTAGAGTAGGAGCAGCGAGAGGTGTTGTTGCTGACCTGGAAGCGGCAGATGTAGTAGTTGGGGCCGTATGCGCGGCGGAAGAACTCGGTGGTCTTGACGGCGCCGGCGCCGGTGCGGATCATGACGTGGCGCATGAAGGCGACGCTGGTGTTGACCAGCGCGACCACCCGGTCCGGCCGGAACAGGCACAGGTACCACGCGATGATCGCGCCCCAGTCGTGGCCGACCACGAACACCTGCGTTCAGTGCATCCAGTTTTTCAACAATAGTATCAGCAGCAATTTTTTTCTCGTAACGTGGATTATCCAATAAGTACGCTTGGATATGAGAATTAAGAATAGTAAAAAGAGATAGATAAAAATAAAAATATATTGAAAATAGATAAAAATATATTGAAAATCAAAAATAACAAATAAAAAAAATATGAACTAAAAATATCATGCATAAATGTCAAACGCATTTCGTTACAGATAAAAAATTATACTTCTATCTAACGCAATGCCACGGGCTGACCTGGATGCCTTGGCCAACCAGGTCGTGTTGACAGGTGGCTTTCATTCGTACATAGGCCTCTGGTTCATCGAGAACGCACAGGGGAAAATTTGACGGGACGCGACAAGTTTTTTAAAGTTTGGGTTCCAAAGTTTTCAACGCCTTCAAAGCTCTGAACCTGTGCATGCGAACTTGCCAGTGTACGGAGGACTGCAATCTACAGGACTCCGTGTTTTCAACTTTGTTGATGGGTTTTTGTGGAAGTTGATTTTAGTTGTGTATAGGATGTAATGTGTAGGCAATAACTAAAATTCACTTTTAAATACAAAACTTGTCCATCACTAATGAAAAAGTAAAAAAAGGTAAAAACTATTTTTATATTTTTTATGTCTTGACCATAAAATTATAGATAACTTTTGTTATTTCTTTTTTTTTACAACTCTCACAATAATTATAGCTCACTTCAAAAAATATTTTATACTTTATGCACCATTTTTTATGCACATTATGGATGCCCTAATATTACTGTACATACTGCCCGAAAACAGAACACGTTACTGTTGCGCGGTAACCCAGCGCGACCCAATTCAACAGCGAGCTTTCACTTCGGGGCCGTTTGGCTAATGATTAAAGAGTGGGAATGAGATTGGGATAAAAGAAAAAAAAACTGCACTTTTTATTCATACATTTTATTAAATTTCAATTATTTATATATTTTTTAATCTCAAACTTATTTTTCATTTTCTCCGTCCCAAACCGCACTGCAAGTAGTTCCCCTACACGGCTCCTTTGAACTGGATGAATTTTTTTATATTTTTCTGAAATTTTAATTAATTTTTATAGAATTACTAAGTACACCTATGAAATTCTTACGTTCAAATGAGCTCTTATTTTAGACACTGTTTATAGCTTACATATATTTTTTAAAAGAATTATAGCCTACTTATATTACAAAATTATAGCCACGATAAAGTAGTTTTGAACATGAATCTAATGGCATCCTTTTCCCTTGTATTTATCACATAACTCGGGTTTTAGTTCACGGTCAAAGCTAGAAATAATGCAGTCAACATACGCCTAGAAGTAGAACAGCCCACAGTCGATTATAGTCGACGTTATCTTTTTGACTCAAGGTACAAGTGGCAAACAATGCAACACAGTTATTAACTAAGCTCAGAATAAAAAATACTACTAGTAGTACTATACATTCGTTTTAAGTTATTATTGCTGATTTGTTTAAGTTTGGGAGTAATAGAAGCCGCAATCTCCGTCGCGTTAGGCTTACGGGAATAAACAAGTTCGTCAAGCGATATGGTACAGGATGTGCACGCTGTCTCGTGCTGACACCTATCGCTGGATGTACGATTTGGAAAGAAAAAAAAAATCTTTCGCTACACGCGTCTCAAATGGAATGAGATCTCTTGACGAGCGTTCATCCGACGACCGTCCGTCAATTTCAAATTCCACGATGTGGATTTCTTCCACCTAGCTGTGCAAAGTGTTTTTCCCACCGTGTCCCCACCTGTCATCGAGTCCAAGCTCATCCGTCCGTCCGACGATCGTCAGACGAGCTTCTTCCGTCCCAATCGCCCCCCATCGACCTTGGTTCGCAACGCAACGCTAGGAGTATTTATATTATTATATATACGTCGCTATCTAGGGATGCAAGATAGTAGGGCTGAAAACGAAAGAATATGGCGCACGCAAAAGAAAAAAAATCAAGAAGCTAGTTGAAAGATTAATTAGGGGGGGGGGGGGTCTCCTCAAAGTCCCAACCGTGCGCTCTCAGACTCTCAACTGAACCGAAAACGAACCTTGCGCGCGAAAAGAACCGAAAACGAACCGGTGACGCGCACCGTTCGCCTGCGCGAGCGTACGTACCTTGCCGAGTCCGAGGGCGTCGAGGAGCCCGACGAGGTCGCCGACTATGTGGAAGGCCGAGTAGTCCTCCGCCTCCGGCGGCGCGGTGGTGCCGCCGTAGCCGCGGAGGTCGGGCGCCACGCAGCGGTACCCGCGCGCCGCCAGGTAATCCATCTGGTGGCGCCACGAGTACCACAGCTCCGGGAACCCGTGCAGGAACAGGATCGCCGGCTTGTTGTTGTCTCCGCCGGTGCCGCCGGTCTCCGCCACGTGCATCGAGATGCCGTTCGTGCCCACCGTCCTGTGCGTGATCGCCGCCTCCATGCCGACAACGGATTGGAGCTGAGCGTTGTCTGTGTTTCTGTGGCTGTGTGCGTGCGCGCTTCGAGCTGAGCTTTGTCTGTGGGCAGCGCGGGCTTGGGTTGTCCGTCGCCGATGCTACTTATGCTTGGGAACCGAAGGGGTTCCGCTGCTGTGCGGCGGCCAAACGTCAAACGTGAGAGCCAAACACGGGTGAGTCGTCCCCGTCGCGTGACGTGGACGCTGACGCGTTCTAACAGGCTGATAGCGTTGACGCTAATGGCGCTTGCCGAGTTCCTACTGATTGGAATCATACTAGAAGCCGCCGATTACAAAGAAAAAAAAAAAGACTGGATGGAAGTTGCCTGGAAAACGAGCCGGGCGACTCCACCGATGGATGATGGACCGGCGGTTCCGGCGAACACGTGGATGCCATGTCACGGCCTCATGGGTGCATTGCAGCCATGGACCATGGGCTGTACTAGTGCCGCTCCATTGTCGATTTTCAGAATGGCTTTACTACCATTCCTTCATAACCGGGGGGGCTCACCTTGAAGTTTCATAGCTTCTGTTACGAAATCACACCGGCAGGTCCACCCAAAGTACAGTTCGGACTGTAAAGTCCACGTGCTACGCGTAGTAAATGTGTTGTTACGCTGAAAAAGAGTTCTCGGTCCCCTTCATGTTTCACAAAGGGAAGCTCGTGCAGTCAGGCTAGTTTTAAGGGTGCAATTCATTGCTCTGCGCGTGACGTGAGTGGTGACGTTCTTGGCGCCGCCAACCCAAAGGCTGCCGGCGTCGACGGCGACGCGCGCGCGCCGACACCTCTATGCGCCGGCGCGCACTCGTCTGGGAACGACGACGCCGGCGCACGGCCGCCCGCCCGCCGTGCCGAGCCAGTGGGCGCTGCTTGGATCACACGCCGCGCGACGGGACGACCGAGCTGATCCCCTTGGAACGACTGGCCCATCCGCTGCGAGCCCCTCTCCACCGCTTCCCGCCGGACTGTCCGTGTTGCATTTACCGTCCACCCCAGGGTGCACGGTCCCCGTGATCCGTCCCATTCGAAGCTCCAGCCCACACGCAGCCCAGCTTCACGTTTGCCCGTTTTAAAGCCCCGCACGCGCAAGTTATGAGAACATTAATGATGATAAGGCTTCTCAAAAATTATTATCTTAAAACTACAGATTTAAATTATAATTTTAAAAAATTATAAATTTTGTATCTAATTTATCATAAAATTACAGATTTTATATCCAATTTATCATAAAACTATAAATTTTGTATTTAATTTATCATAAAACTACATATTTTATATCTAATTTATCATAATCTACAGATTTTATGTATTTTTTTAAAATTTACTATAACAAATTTTTAGTTTTTTAAAATTATAGATTAAATCTGTAATAATATTATTAAAATACCTGTAGCTTTGTAAAATTTACTCTTAAAATAATGATGGTGAGGAAGACGGGCCAAATAGAGCAGGAGTATGCAATAACAGGGAGGAGCCACTGAGAGCTCTATCTTATTTCTGAAAAATCCTAAAAATAATCAAAGGAAGCTACACGAATTTATTAAAAAATAAACTACATAAAAAAAGAGAAACAAGGCACTCTATCAAAAAAAAATGAAAAACACAAAACACGAAAAAAAATAATCAAAGGAAGCTACACGAATTTATTAAAAAATAAACTACATCAAAAAAGAGAAACAAGGCACTCTATCAAAAAAAAAAATGAAAAACACAAAACACGAAAAAAACTCCCCAAAATGAGTGGTTAGTTCGGAGCTCTTGTTCGGCTCTCTGAACAACCCCTCAGTTATTCTTATTCAACGCCTGGTCTACGTACGTAGGGCCGGGCGATCAACGTGGTAATTGCTCAATGCATCTCCGGCGCTGGCGGGGGAGGCCCGGGCTTGGGCCTCAACTTGCTAGTAAACGCGACGGCGAGCTGCAGCATCTTCTGGAACTCGACGAGGCTCTGCTGCAGGATGAGCCTTACGTCGCCGTTGAGCTCCCTGCAGCTGATGGTGCATGACGACACGTCGCCGATGGCGCGCGACGCGAGCGTCTTGGCGACGTCGTTGGCGCCGGCCTTGACGGCGGCGGACGCGCCGTGGATCTTCTTCATCGCGCTCTTCATCGTCACGGTGCAGTTCGCCAGGCACTTCTGGAAGTCCGGTACGCTGGTGTTGAACCCGGCCAGTCGGCCCTCGAACACGGCGGCCGCCACCGACCCGGCCTCCGCCGCCGCGTCCAGCGCCACCGCCACCAGGGCCTTCGGGTCCACCTGCCCCGGCGCGCCCGCGATGGTCGCCGACTGGTCCGAGACCGACGCGATCGCCGTCTGGATGTCGAGCAGACGCTGACCCAGCTCGTGCACGCAGCTCTGCGGGTACGGCGCCGCCTTGCACGTCTCCACGATCGGGCTCGAGCCCGGCGGGAGCCGCGCGGCGTGGACCGCGTGGAGGGACGCGCAGAGGAAGAAGAGGACCAGCAGAGACGATGGGTTACCCGGTACAGGAGCCGCCGCCATTTTCTCACTCGATCGATCTCACCGTCGTCTTCTCTGTACGTTCGAGGCTGATGCGTACGCAGTGATCGATCACAGGGGCTTTTCTTTATACGGTGATGCAGTGGTCAGTTAGTGGTTCACAGTGTTCTGTCGTCAGTGTGGCTGGGAGCTTTTTCCGACGATGGATCTGAGCTGAGTTGTGCGAGTTCCCCGTGTTGCTGTTGTCCATTTTTGGTATGCATGCTCGATGCTGCCGCGCCAGGTGCCGTCAGTGTGAGCAGGAGTGAAGGACCGGCATTCTCTCTGTTCTGCAGGGAGGCGCGCGCGACGGTTTCTACGGCTGCAAATTGTTTTTGGGAGGAACAAATTGATTTCAGGAACGCGGCACATTTGAAAGTCGTGGTTTCTGACTAATCAACATTGTTCGCAGTTTCTATCTACTCCCTCCGTTTTCTTTTTGATGTCGCCGTAGTTCAAACTAGAATGTGTTTATTTTGTTGTCGTCGCTTCTCAGTCACGAATAGACGTTCCAGTTTTGCCCCTGCGTCGTCTCCGCCCTGCTCGACCTGCCGCCCGTGAACAAGATCTATGCTCCACCTGCTGCCACTTCGGCTCCGTGCTGCATAGCCACCGTGAAGCCTTGCGCCCGCTCGGCCTTTGGCAGCATGCCCGCCTCTACTTGTACATGGGCCGACAGCCCCAACAACGCGTCCACCACAAGCGCCACCTCCGTACATGGGCCGACGCCGCATCGCACTTCGTTCGTCCTCCAACCCCAACGCCGTGGCCGTTGTCTTGCTCACGGGAGAGCAGATCACCACCGCCGCGTTCTAGCGATGATCCACGAGAACGACCTCGATGAGGATATGCTGCTCATGCGCCACTCCGTCGACTCCAACTGCTGCCCTGCCATCTTCATCTGTAGGATGTGTTTCTGCTGAGCGACCTTGCCACCATGACTGAACAGGAGCAATTTCAGGTTTGTTTAGATTACGCTGCAACTCATAGGCATTGCTCTGAACCTCTGGTTTGGAATAAACTTCAAAAAGAAAAAAAAATCACATTCGTAAAGAAAAGTTTTAGTGTTTGATTTGATGTCCGAACTGGAGTACTGTAGTTCATCTATGGGAATTTGGCATTTCATTCGATTGGAAAAAATTGCAACCTTTTGAAATGCTTTTGGATGTGGTGTGAGGTACAAATGACATCTAATGGTGCATAAAGCAACAAACTTCTACTTGTATGGCAAAAAAAAAAAAAAAGGCTTGTTCTTCTATGAAAGGTTATAACAGTATTCCAAACAGTACAATCCTAATACTTCTATACAATCCTGCTGATGTGAAGGTTGGTCATGTTTTCGTTAACCAAACTGACGTCCTTTTCACTGTTTCTGCATTTGTGGTGGAAAATATATGTGCGGAGGATACACTGACAAGGTTGGTGAAATTGCATCGAGTCCAGGCCTGAATTTTTTCGATATGTTCTAGATCCTTGCTCCTCTTACACATTACTCACCATCAGCAAACTTCGTCATGAGTTGCACTCTTCGGTTTCTAATACTGTCTACGAACAAGCTTGTTGTCCGAGCAATGATATCTAGCAAAATTATTCTCTGAATTGAAAGCATGGTCACTTGGAAATCTCGAGATGGGCACACAGAAAAGCTATGTGCAAGCGATATAATGATGTGCATCATATACTCGAGTACTGGTGTGGTTTACTATTGTAAACATCAAGAGTAGATGCTTTGACTTCTAAATTGGCAAAATAAATGTACCACGTGGATTAATGTAATTTCTTTCAAATGTCTGATATTGTATAAAGATTAGAAATTTTCACTTATCTGTATCAAGATCAGCACTCTTGTGATTGATTCTGATATTATATTTCTCTGCGGAAATGATGACCTCGTAACAGTTTATGCTTACTCTAATCAAGCAAAATATGATATCAGTACTCTGCTTGCAGTATAGAATGAGTAACTGGAATCTGATCCATAACAATATGATCAAGAAAAATACTCCATAACAGTATGATCCAGAATAACATAACTGAAATACAACTCAGAACAATATAATCTAGAGTTACATGAGTAATTGGGATACAACCTTCTGAAAGAAATCACATGAAAATGCAGATAAATTGAAAATGCTTCTAGGAGTGCTCTCCAAACTCTAGAACTAGCAGTACTCTTAAATTCTACAACTGGCAGTGCTCTCAAAACTCAGCATCGACGGGTGGTGAAAACCGAACCCAAATCTGCAAGTAAATTGCAAGAATAATCATGGTATTGAGCAATAATCAGTAGTACTAGTAAAATAGAGCTAAAATAGGAATATAAAAAAAGTTGATACTTCTGTTATTGATTACAAGAGGAGCTTAACAGTATCTAAAGATGAAATTCTGAACGACAACAATAGTAACCATAAGAAATCTAGGCATGAATTTGGTCTGGAATATGAAGAAAGTTGGTTAATTTTTTTTGTTTTGATGAAATAAAACACATCATAAAAGAGCAGGAGGGCAATCAAACGACATACAGTCTCTAGTTCCATTTTGTATTACTGCATCTTGTAATGAATATGTTGAGATAGAATAAGGCCATCAGGACAAATTTAAGTTGTTCATAAGAGTTGTGTTTGCTTTCTAAACCCGTAATAGTATTGTGTTTTTATCAGGAAAAATTACAGTTACCAATTCTTAAGAAACATCTCCTTATCATCCCTATTACTGTCTCCAATAGTCAAGTTGTTGTTAGCAAACCAATAGTGCAATCACATTGAACGAGACAATACATCAAACAGATAGAGGGCAAGAGATGGAATGTTTCAGGCACCAATCTAGAAGGCATAAATGAGGTTATTGGCATGTATGATGACACAGCATTGTTAATCGATGGAGATAATGCCAGCTGAGTAGGCATGAGCGTAGTCATTGACGGTGATTTTGGTGGCCATGTAGAGGTGGTCATGTCCAGGTCCCCTTGTCCAATAATGCGCGTGAGGAGATGATCGTGCAAGGAAATGACAGCGCCGTGGCTGGATTGGCGAGCTAGGACTCCCCTTTGATGAGGTCGGGGAGGCCAGCTGCAGTGTGCCGGGGAGCATGACGGAGACACGGGCCGCAGAGCGCCGCGGAGCATGACGGCGAGGTCCGCGGGGAGGCAGGCCACATGACGTGACCGGCAGCGGGGAGCCGTAGAGCACGACGGGAGGTGGGCCGCACGGCGCTAGGTATGGCGCGCCGGCGAGACGTCTGTTGCAGAAAAGAATCCGAGGGCAGACTCGTCAAATTACCGTCTCCTTAATGGATCTGAAAATGTCTGAAACGACAACATTAAAAAAAAAAAGAGGAGAGAGTACACATTTTTACATTTTACATGTGAGGTTAAAAACACTAATAATATCTTTGAAAATCGTGTATGACTGATCCTTAGTGAGCAATTGTGGTGCAGTTTCTATCTAAGTTTGTCTTTCATTTTAGAACGGAGAGTATATTTAGATTAGCATTTCAGCGACGCCTGGTTTGACTCAGCACACAAATTGCCTTTATTCAAGACCACGATGCCGTTGCCGGCAACCCCGATAACCAACACTGATCCTTACACCAACACACACTGATGATCACGAAACAACGATCTGGTTTACGACAGTAGTTGAACGGCCCATCTGCTGCGTCGCCGGCGGGTACGACGCGAGGCCGGACTGCTGCTGCTGGGCGAGCTGCCATCCGAGGCTGGGGTCGAGCCCGCGCGCCCGGAGCTCCTTGTACTCCTGGCAGAGCGCGCACGGCTCGCAGCAGAGGTGGACGCAGCAGTCGCAGCAGGGCGCGTCGGCGAGCCGGAACTGCGCGCGCATCTTCCGGCGGTACGAGCACGAGTAGACCCACTGGCAGGCCCACCCCGTGAGCGCGCCGAGTAGGGCGTACAGCGCGCCGCTCGTCCCGCACGACGGCGCGCCGCGGTCCACCGTCTCCGCGATCCGGCCGAACGTGATGCACGGGCACCAGCACGTCAGGCAACCTGGTTGTTGATAGTGATCACCACTCAACGAGTCAGGTGGCTTCGGTCCTGCGGAAAGCGCGTCCCCGTCGTCACCCGCGCTTTTGTGATTGGTAAGAACTTGTATGCCGTTCGAGGTTTCGTTCTGTTTTTGTAGAAAAACTAGCAGTGGTTTCCTTGACCGCGATCGCAGCAACTTCTGTGATGTTTCGTGTTCATCCAGAGTCCAAATTGGTGCCGTCAGCTTCAGTGTCGGATAGGCAGAAGAGCCACTCACAGCATGACGCGACGCCATCCATGGAGACGACCGAAGGCGGAGAGCCGACGACCACATCTCGCGCTCTCCTGCTGGCTGCTGCTACGCAAAAGCTCTAGTGGCCCACTGACCGCGTGCCCACTAGAGCCGGCCACTGCCGCACTGGAGCCCAAAGCGCCGTAACAAAGGCCCAAACGTTTCTCCGACTCCTTGTTCACTTCACGGCGACCAGCGGGGCCTTGACGGGAGTCCGCGGCGCGTACTCGCCGCTCTCGTCGCGTGCGCACAAGCCGGCAAGACTTGTGCGCTGCGCTGTTGGCTCCCGCGGGTCGGTCGTGGCCGCACCTCTAGTGCCACCGTCGGCACAGCGCTCGATACTCCAGCTGCAAAGCACGTTCGGATGACCCAAAATGTTCATCAACTGGAGGACACCCGTTCCCAATACTCGTTTGACCCTGCTATATATCCACCACGCCTCGAGGGCAAAGGCCAAAGAGGCGGAGGAACAACTGCCAGGACTGAACGCGAGACAGAAAAATTTGTTGTTGGGAACGCGAAACCTTTGAACTCGTCGGTTCTGACTTCTGAGTTCTGACTAACCAACACTGTCATTGTACTACAAAAATTTAAGCTAATGTACGTACATGTGCTCAACAGCTAATGTACGTACATTATACGTGTGCAAGGTTTGAAATGCAATACTTAAAGCGTGTCGTGCGATGACTAACGAACAGCGATACATCATCGCGGTTTCTACCTAAACATTTTTATGCGCACCTACGCAAGGTCAGGAACGCAATGCATGACTTTGATGAAGATTATATATGGCTGACGATCTGTAGTGATGATATCACCAATTATTGTTCGGATATGAACGACTCTGCTAGGTTTGACTTGCGACACAGATAAGGCATGGTTAGACTAACAGCTTGTGGGTGGTTCATTGTTAATCGCAGCGTCGTCTTCTTGCGCCGTAAGGTACAGCGTAGCTCCCGTTGAAGAATGAAGATCACCCATGTTGCCAGTTGTTGAGTAGAACGCGAAATCAGGCTTACATGTGCTCAACAGCTACCGAGATTGTCGCGAAATTTACTAATGTCAACGGCATGGGGAATATTGACTGACTTTCTGTGAGGAACATCTCTGACAGATATCTAAAATTACATGTAGCTTTTAAATCAGTATCGGCAGCGTAAAAAAACTCACTCCAATAGTTATAAATGTTCACATATGTAAAAAGAAATTGAATATGACATATCATTATAATTTGTGGTCCATGGGATTGTTATTTTCGTTGGCTCTATTTATGATCTAGGTTTGGCAAAATACTCAATATCATCCTCGAACTCTCTTTAACTTTAAAATGTTTGATTTAATCTCTAAACTTTGATTAGAGGCTCAATTTCATCCCTGAACTGACGTGTGTATCCATATAGCATGTCATATCAGCACGGGAAATACCACGCAACTTTAATTTTAGATTCTAAATTTAAAGTCAATTTTTTTTTTCAATAAGTAACTCCATTTATGAAAGCATTTTAGAGATCTCTTTTGGAGATGCTAGCTGTGATGACAAGGAGGTTAGCATTCGTTTTGTTTTCTCTAACAAGAGGGCTAATAGATTAGTATTTCAGCCACACCTGGTTTGACTTCCCCACATGCGACGTAATCATACAAATCTCCTTTATTCAAGACAACGACAAGAAGAAATACATACTGTGTGGTAGTAGCAAAACAAAAAACCAACTTTACATCCAGGACTGATCCTTGCACATACACAAAAAATCAAACGCAGTGCCACAATTCACATGTAACTCACCATACACAACAAATGGGATACTATCATTCACGGATGACCACGAAACGAACAGATTTGGGAGTACAAGCTGAACAGTATAGATGACCGTTCGAAATCATGCATCAGCGTCCCATCTGCTGCGGCGCCGGCGGGTACGCGGCGGTCTGCTGGGAGAGCTGCCATCCGAGGTCGGGTTCGAAGCCGCGCGCCTTGAGCTCCTTGTACTCCTGGCAGAGCGCGCACGCCTCGCAGCAGAAGTGGACGCAGCAGTCGCAGCACGGCGCGTCGGCGAGGCCGAACTGCGCGCGCATCTTCTGGCGGTACGTGCACGAGTAGATCCACTGGCAGCCCGTGAGCGCGCCCAGCAGCGCGTAGAGCGCGCCGCTCGTCCCGCACGACGACGCGCCGCGGTCCACGATCTCCGCGATCCGGCCGAACGTGATGCAAGGGCACCAGCATGTCAGGCAACCTGCAGGTTGTTGTTGTTAGCGATCATCGATCATCAGTCGTCAGGTCAGGTAATGGTGACCAGTGAATGCAAGAACGGGAGACGACGAGGTAGAAGGAACATGGGTAGAAGCGCTTACAGAGGCCGCAGTCGTCGAAGCAGTCGAAGAGGCCGGACGACCACTGGTTCACGGCGCCGGGACCGGCGACGGGGACGCCGGTCGCCGGGGCCGTCCCGTCGGCGGGCTTAGCCGGATACATCTCTCTTCTCTCTGTCGACGCGAACGTCAAACTCCTCGAGGCCGCTGTGTTTCGTGTCAAGCTGCGTTCGCGCCTGGCTTGCCGAGGGAATGGGCAGGCCGGGAGGGCCCATTTATAGGAGCCGGCCGGCGAGCGGCGAGAGGGTGTTCGGTCCGATGGAAAGCGCGTCACCCGCGCTCTTTTGTTGGTTTGATTGGTAAAATCTCGTTGGCCGTTCCAACTAACGAATTTCTAGTAGTTTCGTTGACCGGAAATAAAATTGGCGGGCGGCCGCAGGAAAGTCGTCTGGATGTCTTACTCATGCATTTGCATTTCTTTTACGCGCGAAGAAAGAAACTTTCTGAATTTCCACAGAAAATACAAAAACATTGCGATTGATGACCAGCTCAGGTGGCGCCGGGCAGATCTACAGTATTAGCAGCGGTGTCACAGGACACCAATGAATTTTGATTGCACCCTTATATAACTTGCTGTTTTACACTTAGTAACATCAGCAAATTATTGTTAAAAGTAATCATGACACTGTTAAACTTAAATCTTAGATCCGTCTTTGATGGCGCGTAACGTAAATTTTATTTTCTGAATTCCACAGAAAATACAAAAACATTGTGATTGATGACTTGGCATGTAATGTGAATTTTGCTTTCTGAATTTCACAGAAAATACAAAAACATTGCGATGGATGACTCGGCTCGTAACGTGAATTTTATTTTCTGAATTCAACGGAAAATACAAAAACATTGCCATCCATGATCAGCTCGTTGGCGCGTAACGTGAATGTGACAGTTTTACTCGGCCGAAGTGCACGGACGCGCGGCGAAAAAAAGCCCAACCGGCATGTGCAATTACTAGCTCTTTCGAATTTTTTTTTTCGGACTTCTACTACTCAATGTCATGTCTCCAACTCCAAGGATCTCTTTTTGGCTTTTGCAGCTGGACAGAAATACGGTGATAGGAGTACGTACTTACCCAACTCCAAGGAACTTCAAAAACAAATTAATTTTTCAAAAAATAGAGGGAATGTTAAATTTCTTAAATTAAATATTACATCCTCCCAAAACAAGTGTTCATTTAGATTTAGATTTAGTAACAATTTCTATAGATTTAATTTTTTAAAAAATTTAGTATTTATACTTTTAAATTCTTCATAAAAAATATTTTTATAGTATATAGTTTATATATATTAAAAATAATTTATATTTATGTAAATTATTGGTCAAAGACACGTTTAAGATGAGACGAAGGGAGTAGGTTGAAAGGGAAACTTCGTATCTGTTTTACAGCCTAAACAAGAAACTTCACGATCGATGCGGTATATCTGACCCGCTACCCGTTCGTTGGCGTGTAACGTGAATTCTCCAAGGTTCCCTTTTTTTGGCTCTTGCGGCTCGACGGCGGAGAACCCACAACAAGTTGCCCCCAAATTAACTGCGAGACGTGCCTACGTAACGCCACCTATGTGTCTCCGCTCGGAGTTATCCACCCCGCTGGAGACTGGGGAGCACCCGGTTGTATATGTATAGAAGCATATATAATTAGCCTTGTATAAGTACCAGTGGGACAAGATTTTCGCTCCACAGAATTGTGCCGTACCGTTACACGTCTGGTGGTTTACCGACGGATTTGTTTCGGTATTCAAACCTCTACTGCGAGTTTGCTGAGCAAAGGATGCTTACTGCATAATAATTAATCGAGCACGTTCTTGGAAGTATCAATCACGCATCACCTGATCGGTACGTTTCTTTGCTAGTACTACTACTAATAATCAAATCTGAGCACTCGTCCTAGCACGTACAGCTGGCCGCCCGCCGCGCCCACGTTGGACGCCAGGAGGGTGGCACGGTCTTGCATAGGTTTTGTGACGGCCTCGTGGCGCACGCCTCGTCAATGATGATTGGATGGACGCGTCGGAAAGGAACCGGAGAGGAGGGCGCCGAGAGAGCTGATGCGCGTGCAGACGCGGGGCGGAATTCGTCGCCATTTTGCTTAATGGATAACCATGACCAACGAATTCAAACTTTAATTCGAAAAATTCAAAACCGCGGGGGAGCTTCTTGTTGTCCAGTTTGTCGTTTATTTTTGTTTGCGGGTTCACAAATTGTTGTCCAGTTTGTCCTTTACCCGTTTTCTCCATATTCCGAATTTTTTCAATTTTTTAAATTTTTTAAAATTTTTAAAACGAAAACCGGTCGATTTGTAAAACCGGTCCGGATCAGTTTTACCAAAAACCACGAAAACTAACCAATTTTAAGCGGTTTTATGAACCTGACTCCTGCAACGAGATGAGCTACAGTACAAACAAGGTAGGAGTACGAAACAATTATTAATGTTAGTTAACATAAAACTACAGAGTAGTTTTTTTGTTTAAATTGTTGATACTACTTAATTTAAATTTAAGAAGAATAGGCGATTTCGTTCTCTAACTTACGATCAAAGCTCAATTTCATCTCTGAACTATCAAAGTGACCGATTTCATTCCTAAATTTTCAATTTCAATTTTGGTTCATTTTCGTCCCTCATCCGACCAGGACGTCTACATCATCATGCCATACTCTTTTTTCGAAATGACACTTTTGCCTTTAGCTTTCTTCTAATATACAACCCGATCTGGTGTTTATTTTATTTACGCTATGGTATGTGTAATTTAAATGTCTATTTTATCCTTAACTTTTTTCTAATACACAATCTAAGTGTGTTTCTAACTTTTAATTGACATTAACTACTGTAAATCAAAACTATAATATTTTTTTACCAAATAAAGTACAATGTAAAATGAGTTTGGCATACACAAATTTAACAAGCACTCAGGTTAATTGTGTCTGTCAAACTTGTTTTACATTGTACTTTATTTGGTAAAAATTATGTTTTGAACCTAGGTGCTTGTTAAATTTGTGTCTGCTAAACTCGTTTTACATTGTACTTTATTTGACAAAAAAATATTGTAGTTTTTATTTACAGTAGTTAACGCCAACTTAAAAGTTGAAAACACACTAGATTAGAAGAAAACTAAAGGCAAAAGCGTTATTTAAAAAAAGAGCTGACATGACGTGATGACGTAGAGGTTTAGATCAGATGAGAGACAAAAATGAACCGAAATTAAAAATTTAAGGACGAAATCGGTCATTTGGATAGTTCAAAGATGAAATTGAGCTTTGATGAACGAAATTGCTTATTCTCCCTTAAATTTACGTAAACCGACGCGATCAACAATTTGAATTAAACGACGACATCCATCGTTTTCTCAAGCGGTGCGGTTACGAACGGAAGCGTCGGTGAGGGAGAGCGCGACGGAGCACAGCATGTCGAGCTCCGCGATCCTGCCGTCGATGTCCGGGTCGGCGCCGCCCTCCCTCCTGTGGCAGCTCTTCAAGCACGTGTCACCGTCCGCCTTGGCCACCTCCACCCCCTGCTTCGCGCCGGTCGCGTTCTCGCCGAACTGCTCCAGCGCGACCTTGGACCGCTTCAGCTCCGCCACGGCCGCCTGGAACTGCCCCACGCACTGCTGCAGGCACGCCGGCGGCATGCCGCCCGGCTGGCTCTCCAGGCTCTTCACGAACGCCACCATCGCCGCGTTGCTCTCCTCCGCCAGGGCGACCATGATCTCCGCCAGCTCCGGCAGTCCGGCGTCCGGCTTCGCGGCGGACAGAGCCTGCATGCAGAGCTCCGGGTACTTCGTGTGCTGCTGGCACGCCTCCTGCACGGTGAGCGCGGCGGCGATGCCGAGGGAGATGGAGAAGGCAAGGAAGGTGGTGAGGCCACGAAGGGAAGAAGCCATGTTGATCGATCTGCTCGAGAAGTGGCAATGGTATCCAGGAAAAGCGAATCCCATTTTTCCAACGGATTTGCGTGAGGCCGAGAGGATTCGTTGGTGCATGCATGGGGAGCGCGAGCGTACGGAAGATGTCCACGTCTTGCGGTTCAACTTTAGACGGCTAAATTTACTCTGTTTGGTCGATGACAATCTGGCGGCATATACATGGGCTACACATCCCGTGCGTTTGATGTTTGATGCTAAACTGAACAAGTTCTAACAGTTTATCCAACTCGTCCATGCCAACTCAGCTAAAAATTAGGGCTATCATTTGCGGCACAGATAAAAAAAATTAAAGAGGACAGATTTCATTGCCTCATAAAGATTTTATGATGCTAACTCAGATGACAGTACAGAATCACAGAAAAGAATTGGATTAATCACAGCAGAGTTCAAAGTAATTTACAGATCGTTTGATGCTGTACATGCACTGTTGTCATCCTTCTGAAGATGTTCCAATAATGATTCCATTGTACTTATATAACTAGGCATGTAATGCTCTTTAATCATATTTGGCGAGAGCCTTATTTTACCGTACAAATCTCTTGGTGTTTCATAAATACCAATGACCTCATTGCTGCTGGTGCCCGCACCAGGATCCGAGTCCCGTGGGGGCAGTGCAACCATGTGAATGATCCTCCCGGGAGGGAAAAATTGGCGCGAACCGCTGGTAGAAAGCGGCTGTTTTTCTTTGGCTTTGTCGACACCGTTCTGCTTGGGAACTTCTCCATATGTTGGCAAGGATTGCTGTAGAGTGGCCAATGCTCCATTTTCATCTGAATCTGCTTGTGATGTAAAGCCTGAAACAGCGGACTTTACAACAACAACGTCCTCATTGCTAACTAGTATGACCCTTTCGTCAGATTGTTGGCCGCAGTCACTGTTTTGTCCATTAGCTTGAGGCTGTGTCATATCCGCTGCGTCTTTGAGTAAGGGCTGCACAGCAGAACGAACAAATTCTCAAAAAAAAAAAACAATAGTCTGAAATATGGAGAACAATCATAGTGCAGTAGAATATCAGGAAACTCGATTAGTCCCATCTGTAAGTTTTCGTTATCCTGGTGAAAGAAGGGGTTTTCCAGAAATCAAGCAGTAGAAATGAACTTGGCGGAAGCTATTGGCCAGCGGGATCTAATATTCCAGAGGACTTTTAAGTATTTGATTGAATTCTAAATGAAAGGATAACCATTGGACCATCGTGTACCAGATATTAAATATTAAATAAACAGAAGCATTGCTGGCTCACAATTGCTAGTGAACTAGTAGCATTGGTTGATTGGCATCAGCCACTGAAAGAATCAGCAGATCTCAACTGCTGTCAGTAGCTACCGCCGGATTGAATAATGAAACTTTGTGATCATAGAAAACACAATTATTTACGATTGGTTGACTTGTTTGGTGGTTCCAGTAACTAGCACAGCCACAAGAAGCCCATAGGGAGAAGTCAAGGTGTTTTACCTCAGTAATGCCCGAGTCATGATCTGCAATCTTCCCAGTTGAATGAGATATGGATAGTACATGGGACTTGACAAAGGCAACACGCTGACTTATAGTGGCAAATAAACCCTGATCGTGTGCATCATCCAGCTTTGATGACACCATTACCTACAGTATAGAAAGAAAAAATCGACTGTAAAGCAAAACGTATTGCAACATTAAAAACTAAGGTCTGCACTCTGTAGTTTCATTTCCAAGGAAAAAAGTTCATGTTGGAAGTGCTTGTTTATTCAAGACCTATATTCTCCAACAACTAAAGAAGAATGTATTAGCAAGAGTTCAGTTACATTTTCTTTAGAAGCGAAGTGGATGCACAGAACAATGACTGTCATGGTACCTCGGACCGCAGGCTCTCAGAAGAAACTTTCGAAAATGCAGGTACAATGTCATTTCTATTGACAAGAGAAGTGATAAAATCCTTGCCTGACTCCGCCAGATCCCATGTCATACAGGCAGCTAAAAATGACACAAAATACTTCAGAATTTTGAAAATTGTTTCTTCAGAATACAATAAAAAAATATCATAACTAACAACGATGAAGCACACTTTGCATTCAGCAGTGACAATGCTCAAGTCAAGCGTTCTTTTTATGCCTGCTACTTTATAGCTATATTTAACAGATACACATTCAGGAACAAAATTCTGATAAACAGTTAGCATGGATGAGAATCTGGTGCAGCGACTAAATTTGCCGACATTTAAACAGAGAAATACTAATTAAAAGACAGAAGTAACCAAGTCCAATTAAAAAAGAAGAAGATATATTTCAAAGCCTGATTAAATATCGAAATGGCAGCTCATGGGATCAGCACAACTATCAATAAATGCAAACTAAAAACTTCCACATCCATAAGGAATAATAAAGAAGACAACTGTGTGTGCAAATCACGTACGAGGAGCAAACGCCAGACATGTACACGATGAGAACTCATGACGCTCACGAAGAATATATGTCAAAATTGCTCCAATACCAGCTCCCATTGAGTGCCCAATGACCTAGTTAAAAGGGTCATACCAGCTCTGGATTAGATAATTTTGGACATGTAAACATGGTTTGGCAACAAATTTGAGGCACATAACACCTTATGATAACCTATGCCAACCTTACTAGTTTGACAAAACCTTATCATCTCTGCACCTGATTACAGCTAGCCTTACAGAACCATTAGATGCAAAGCACCAGAGTAACAAGTAACCTCAGGAGGCACACACCCCAAGTAGCAATTAGGTCATCCTTAGAATTTTAATTCGTAAATTCCACACAAATGCACCAATGCAATAGCTAGTGGCCATCTGTTTCAGTAAGGACCAAGACAATATAAAATTTATCAGTATAAGGCAGTGCTACCTCTTGACAAGCAGATGATCCTGACTTCAACAATTTAATTACGCATATGCAAATATATAAACTCAAACATCTTATTTCAATTCAAGATCAAAGCTTATTTCTAGTCTTGTGGGGAGGAGTTATATACGTGATATAATTAAACCTGAGGGAGGAGCTCGTTCAACTGCAGCACAATTACTAATAAAAAAGGAGAAACATCTGATTATCTCATCCGCGTAATTGGCTGCAGTATAGTTCACACATCCATACACAGAAAATTCGTAAGAATTACCTTTATTTGGAAATCAGGGAATTCTTGTATTTTGGTGTGAAGATGAGGTATGATAAGTGTGGCAATCCAACGAGCTGCCACAAGCATCCCACAATGTGCGTATCCTAAAACCACATTGTTGATCTGTCCTTCACTTAAACTTATGTGGTGAAAAGGAACTTCAGCAGCAGTTGCTGCAGTCAGGCGCTCCTTTGTACTTATAGCCCCTCGTATGAAAAGCAGAAAGCACTTGGTTCTTTTGTCACACACAAGTGCAAAAGAAGGCTGCATAAGCTGCGTTATGCAAGGTCAATAATGAGATGTTTTACACTACATATGGTATGAAACAATGAAGCAAAGTATGATAAAGACAAGATAACTATAGTAGATACTTACTCACCCTCGCCCTAGCCTTGTGAATCAGAATGTCTTCTTGATTGTACCCACCAAATTTCAGAAACGCTGAAAAGGTTTTCTTTGAGAAGAACATGCAAAGCTTCAAGTACTCAAGGAGAGAAGATACTTCAGTATGGGCCTCAGGGCCTTTAAGTTGGCGGCAATCATTTCCACCATACTCATACTGCAAATTTCCCTGGAACGATATAGGGAAGAAAAAATAATAATATGACGATATGCTTTACTCCACTGTCAATAGGAAAAGAATAGAAAGCATTGCGCAGTCTTGAGCTTAGGATGGATGAAAGTGGCACTGATTTAGCATCTTTTCACTCCGGGGAAGAGCATTTTATTTACCCTTACCCAGAATGTGCATGGATCCGTGAGGTAAACGGCTGAAGAAAGAAGCCGAACTTGGGCACTGCAACTCTGCAAGTGCCAGTATCCTAGTGCAGTGGTGCAAGTGCCAGTATCCTAGTGCAGTGGTCGTGTAGTGCAGGCAATGCAAGCAACTGAAAAACAGTTGAAACTATGACGCCAAAGTAAAGATAAAGCAAACATTCCTTTCAAGTCAATTCAAGTCAAATGGTCAGAAACTTGACTTTACACAAAATCCTTCAGCAAGTAAAAAAACTGAAACATCAAGTAGCTCCACAATTGTAGCCAATCATACTCGTTTACTCCAAACAAAAGATGCACCAGTAAGTTAATCACAGTAACTACTCGAGGTTAACGATTACTCACTTTCCAAAGCCATTGACTGAATCATCGCTCTGATGATCTGATCCACACTAATACTGCAGAAAAACAGAACACCAGCAGAAGCAGCACCACATGGAACACGCGCACGCAGAGTCGCAGACAGAGTGGCCAAGTGACTAGTGAGCAAGCGGAAACAGAGAGTGTCCTCTCTTACCTGACGCTTCATGTGGCGCTTGATCCCGAAGGCGATGCCGTGCAGGCCCCACCTCCCGACGGTGAGCTCCCACGTGCGCCGCGCCGTGCGCGCCGCCACACTGGCCGCCTCGCAGCACGTCACCGGCGCCCTATCTGGCCACGGCTCCTCGTCCTCGTCCCCCGAGTCCCTCCCCTGTGCCGCCCCCGACCCCGACAGCAGCGGCGCCCGCTCCTCCTCCTCCGCCCTCTCCGCGTCCAGCGCCGCCTGCGGACAGCAAGTGAGGAGTAGGTAGAGAAGCAGGGCGCCGCCCGACGCGGCCGCGGCCGCCGCGGCCGCCACGGCGACCGGCATCGCGGGATTCGCGGCGGACGGGCCGGTAGAGGGATGTGGCCTGTGGGCCGGCCGATCGCGAGGCGTTGAAATGACGAGGCAGAGGGGATCGAGATTTGCAACGTGTGCCTTTGTAGAGGGGGTGATCTGTGAAGTGTGCAACTTGCAATTTTTTTGCAGGTGAAGCGAGGTTCGGCACGGTTTTTTTTATCTGCATAAAATTGCTTCAAATCGATCTGATGACGTGCAGAAATAGTGGATATGTTGATGGCTTGATTGAGAAGTGATAACGAGCTTGCTTTAAAATCTTTTGGAGCCACGGCATGCTGATTAAGACGTGAAGTGGACCCGTTAATTAATTTGATCATGTCGCTTTCGGGTTGGAGGATTGAACGTGAAACTTGGAGTTGTTGTTTTCAGGAGTTAGTGGTTCATGAAAACCTCCAATTTTATGAATTCCATGGTATTTATAACCTAACCTTCTCGTGCTTAAATTTTTGATTTGAATGTCAAACTCACCGGGTCCATTTTCCTGCAGACAAAAAGTGTGCATTTAACTCATTTTTTCTTAACATGCCTCATCGAACTGAACTCTCATCAGTTCTTCCAAGCTGAATCACACAACAAATGCACGCTCGTTTTCGTGAAAAACGTCCCCGTAGAAACCTCTAATCCGAAACCCACGGCGCGAGCTAGCTCCGGATGCTTATCGAATGTGGTGGGCCCCGGGGGACAGCGTGGAGTCACATGGGGTGGCAATTGGTCACAGTCAGCTCGACGACACGGCCAGCAGCGCAACAGGGCGGCGCAGCACAAATGATTGGATCGGCCCGAAGAAACTCCAAAACGGTCTTTTCTTCGTCCGCGTCCACCGACAACTGGGCTTAGGTTCAGTGGGACCAGGCTGGCTGCTTGAGGAGTTGAACTGGGCCGACGGAGGGCTGGACGGGGGTGCTGTGAGCATGAGGCCGGCGAGAGTGGCTCGCATGAATCTGATAATGGGCCTGGTATGTCCATATGGCAAGCTGCTTGGTAGCATCGGCCCGCTTTGGAAGTTGGAACACGAAGTTTTTTTTTTTGTGAAATTGAAATGCTGTGTGTGGAATTCATGTGTGATTGTTGTAAAATTTCTACGTTGAAGATGCCTAAATCTTTCAAATGGCCGTGGAAACTATCGGCAGCTGAGGCTACTAGTATGATTAAGCCTGTAGCCAGTTTGAAAAATCTATGTGGTTGAAAATTTCCCTTTTTTTTGTCAACTATAGAACCACTGGTACTGGGCGTCTGTCAGCTGAGACATTGCTGTCAGGATCTCAGGGCTCAAGGAGCTGCTAGTACGATGCTCAAGACAATAGTTTACTGATAATGGTTTGACATCTCGAATCTTACACATCGCATCAGATGGAACAATGCACCACAGGTAGCATCAGTTCTCTTTGAACTAATCCAAAAGAAAAAAAGATTTACTACTACCGGATTCTTTTTCAGCTCTCGTACACCGAAGAATGAACAATTTTCCTTCGGTGTATTTGATCCAACAAATGGTTCGGAGCATGATGGGTGTTTTTCTTGTAGCTAGGATCTCTTTTGGATTGGAGAAAAAATTATTTATGTTTGTGTTTTTTTTTATAAAATTAAACTAATTTATGTAAAATATTTGCACAATTTCTAAACGGACGCAGCACAACATGATCCCCAACACAAGTCCGACGCCGATTTAGTCTGTGAGCAGCGTCACGGCCGATCGAGAGACGCAGCGATCCCACAAAATCAAAACCACAAAGTACGCCAAGACCTTTTTTTTCCGGGTGAAGGACGCGAAGACTTTTTGCCGCGAGATTGCCAACCGGAAACCGTGGACGGTCACGGCCAATCTTTTAATGACTCCAAAATTTTTCTCCGTGTCGTTGCTGCTGCTGCATTCCCACCCTGCTCGCGATGGACACCACCTTGCGTGTTCCTTGTGTTTTCGGCTCGTGGCATCAGTTTTGTCGCGAACCTGTCAAGGAAACGTGCGAGGCTACTCTACGCTTGACAAAACTAGGAACGCACTCCATCCGCCCCAAAATATTTTTAAAATTTTAAATCTCAATTTTAAGTATTCATTTTATTGTAAAAAATTATGAAAATATTATTTATTTTTATTATGAAATAATTTATTATTAAAAATATTTTAAACATACCTTATTTATTTTATTTTTAAAATAAAATAAATAGATAAATATTAATTTTCAAAAGTTAAAAATATTATTTACTTCAAGACGGATGGAGTACATACGGTACGGTGCCGGGTGGCCCGAGATGCACGAACTTCACTGACACGTGGACCTGTCTGACCGTCGCCTGTGCGGCTGTTCCTCCGTCGCCCCTCGATCTCGATTCGAGCGCGCCGGATGGAACAGTCTCGGCTTCGATTTCGAAACCATCGTCTCCGCAGTCCGCAATCCCCGCTCTCAATTGGCTCCCTAGTCTCCCCACCCATCCATACATCCATCCATGATCCATCCCTTCTTTTCTTCTCCTGCCTTCGATTCCCACGCAAGTGACGCAACCGCCTGCCTCGCACACACGACCGATACGATCCTCGCTGATCTGGTGCCGGGTCACGGCCACGACCACCACGCACGGCGCGCGCGCGTGCGTGCGTGCGCTGGCTGGCCGGGGCGCCGTTACTAGCGAGCCGAGCCACGCCACTGTGCCAACCCCCTACAAGTCGGGAGACGGGAGTTGGTTGAATCTGTCACTGGCCACGGCGGAATGCGCGGCGATCAACCGGTCGAGGCGCCTCCGCGGCGGCGGCAGCAGCGCGCGGGCGATCGAGGCGCGGGGAAGGAGGGATGCGACGCGGACGCCGCCAAGGCTCGGGCGGTGCGGGAGGTACTGTGCGCGGCGGCGGTGGGCTTCGCGGGGTGCCCGCACCGCCGCCGGTCGTCCCCGCGATTCGTCGACTGGTACCTCCTCCTCGCCGTGAGTTTCCGCGCTGGCCCGTGTTGTCCCCATCCTCTTCTCACCTCCGTTTGGCAACTGCCCGATCCTGTTCGGTTCTGAATTTTCGTCGCGGGTGGTGGTGACGCAGGTCGGCGAGTCCGCGTCGGAGGACGTCGTCAGGCGGCGGTACCGGCAGCTCGGTAAGTTCATCTCTCTCGCAATGCAAATGTGTGATTAGGGAATGATGATTTGGTTTTGATTCTGTGATTTTGGACGCGCATGGCATGCAGCGCTGCAGCTGCACCCGGACAAGAACAGGCACCCCAAGGCGGAGGTCGCGTTCAAGTTCGTCTCCGAGGTGCGCCTCGACGCATTCCTCCCCATTTCTAAATTCACGCATAGTGTCCCCTTCTCAATTCTCGTGACGCTTTCTTCCCCGTTGGAATCTCCATGTGCCTTTTCCGCTCCTGCCTCCGGCGTGCGTGCCTGTCTGTCCTTTATACCACATTAGATTAGCCGTTTTTTTCAAATATATTTACGTACTTCATGTATATTAGTGCCAGCATCAGTTCATCAGCAAGCTGCTGCTGTTGCAATTTTGCAATGCATGTTCTCCTGGGAGCAGTAACAGTATTACATGTAATACTACTTTTCAACCTGTCGATCTGAAGAGCAATGCTGGGTTTAGATCGATATCCATACAGATACAGCTCACACAATGTGGTGGTGGTGGTGATGGGTGTTAATTCGCGACCCTTCACGGTGCCCGTGCCGCCACGGTAGCGCTGATCCGACGCGAACGGCTGGCGTGCGCGTGCGGGCGTTCCAAATTTGTTTTTCCGCTTCACGCGCGGTTACTGAGATAATAGCTGCTGAGCAACGCACCAGCATGCAGCAATCAGCTTGTTTTTCAGAGCATCCACTCAGTCATGGAGTAGTTAATTTGATTGATGATCACGGTTTGCATGCAGGCGCACGCGTGCCTGACGGACAAGGCGCGGCGGCGTGCCTTCGACACGGAGCGTCGCGCCAGCTTCTGCGCCGTGTGCCACGACCGCCATGCGCTGTCGTCGCCGTCGCCGCAGTCCAGCGGAACCGAGAAGAGGACCGCGGCGGCTGTCTCGGCGTGCGGCGCCACCGCGCAGCCGGCGTC
>BCLH01003018.1:9308-31655 GCA_001602315.1 Zoysia pacifica
CACGAGCTTGATGACCTCCTCCCGCATCTTCTCCACCGCTACCGGCGGTATCTTCCTCAGCTCCTCCTCAATACTCACGTTCCCAGCGCGCACGGACTCCTCCGGTATGAGCACCGAGTATGTGGCGTGGTCCCTCGGCAGGTGCCACCGGTACTGGAGGTACGCCGACCGGGGCTTGAAGAACACCGGGATGCAGCCGGCGAGCATCGCGTCGAACGTCGATCGCCGCGTCGAGGAGTCCCCCGACGGCTGGAGGCAGAAGGTTGAGCTCATGAACAGCACCATGATGTCGCCCGGGTAGTGGCACTGGGTACTCCCGAAGGCGCACCCCAGCTGCCGGCACGACGGCGACGTGGTGCACTGGGCCACGATCTGCGACCGGATCGACTTCTCGTCGTCCGGTCGAGTTGCGCCCACGAACGACATGAGCCACCAGCGGTCGGAGTTCCGGATCCTCCGCTGCCAGTTCAGTACGTCGGCGTCCGTGCGTGGGTGGAAGTAGGTCGGGTACGGCACGGCGAAGTCGTTGCCCCAGCCGAAGGTGGCCGTCTCGACGGCGAGGAGCGTCATGTTCTTGGCCGCCGGGGACAAGAGGAACGCGTTGCCCCAGGCGGAGTTGGGGTCGGAACGCATGAAGTCCCACGCCGTGCGCCCGCCCACGAGGAAATGGTCGCGGCCGCCCGCCTTCCGCCACTCGTTCCGCTGCACGAGCCAGCGCATCAGGTCCGTGGACTCGGCGTCGCGCGCCGCGGCTTCGAACCCCCAGCTGTGCGCGGCGAATTCGAAGCCGGCGTAGAACGGCACGAACACGGCGTCCGCGGCCTCGGAGTCGTTGGTGAGGCACCGGTACTGCCGCATCCGGCCGTGGAAGATGACGTCCAGCGCGAACTGGTGCGTGGCGTACCACCCCGTCCTGCCCGTGAGCGCGCCGCCGGACAGCGGCCTGCCCACGCCGCCGTTGCTCACGTCGTCGCACATCTTGGGCCACCCGGCCCGCGCCGCGCCGCAGTCGCGGAGGATGTCGGCGTTGAACCGCGCGGGCAGGTCGTGGATGTAGACGTAGCGACCGCGGCAGAGGTCCTTCCCGCCGCCGGTGTCGGCCGGGGCCACCACGCGCTCCGAGAACGCAATGGGGACGAGGAGGCGCAGGTAGAGTATCACGACCCAGAGTATCGCGGCCACGACGAAGAAGCACGGCCGGGAGATGCCGCCGGAAGATTGTTTCACCATGGCCTTCTCCGCTGATGACGAGCACCGTGGCTGCTGCATGCGCCGGCGCACGGCTTGTCGGAGTGGCTTTGAACTCGGGCACAGCGATACTACTCCATGCCTCGGAGGATGTATTTCATTGACTTCGCACTCAATGGTATCCCCAGGGGGATGCATTTCGCTGTAGCTCGGGGTTGCTCCGACAGGCACGTGAATGGCTGGCAATCTTGCTTAGCTCTAGCACACTGATTTGATTCCCCAGATGAAAGTCAACACTACATCCACAAGTGCCCTTCTGATGTGGTTTGCGTAGAATTGATGGGCGCCCTCGGCGACAGCATGCGTCTGGGATTCAGAAGCCGGGCTTTCGCGCGCAAGTGGCAGCCATGGTCACCATCACCAACATGGAAAGCTACGGGGACCTGGGTAAAACCGCGGGCTACCCTTACGGAAATCAGTAGAGAAATGGTCGGCAGGCAGCTCGTCAGCGGGTCCGGGCCGGAAGAACGTGGTGAGTCGTGAGGCAGGAGTTATTTGTGCGCCTGACGAGGCTCCGTTAGATTCGATGACCCCGAGTTCATCACTGAAGTAGAAGTGGGAGTATTTTTGCAACTCGTATGCCGAGCTGTGGCGGGCTTCTACTACTTGTGGAGTTCCCGCCGGTTAAGCTACGTTGTCCTCGGTGGTGTATCGGCACCAGGTTTGAGAAGAAAAATCACCGGGAAATTAACTAATTTTGAAAAATATAAATCAAATCGTTTATTAGGTGCTCCAGATGGATAGAAGGATTACACATTGGCTCACATATCATCCATTTGGATGGTCCCATATATCATCCTCATAGTTATGCCAAAGAATCAAAACTCAATGAAACGAGTCTTAGATCTTGTTTGGGGAGCTGTTGCTTCTTCGTTGCTCCCAAAATCATGATTTTGGAGAATCAAAATGTTGCTGGACCAAGAAGCAATGTTTTAGAGAAGCGATGGTGGCCTGTTTAGGGATCTCGCTTTTGGAAGGGGCTGGGCTAGAGATGGCAACGGCCTCGACACCCCAAACTCCACGAGTTTTTATTCTCCGGATATTTGAGAATTTTTATACTCGTAAACTTAATACGTATGGGTAAAAAAGATACTATCTGTCCTCCGTACCTGATATATATCTGATATATAAAAAATACATATTTTTATTAGATATAAATATATAAAATATTACATCACAGATTATTTTTATATTTTTTACCTAATATGTCACATTTAATTCAAATTTATATTTTGTTTAACTTATTATGTGTCAATAAATTGAATACTTATATTAAATATATACAATAAATATATATATAACAATTAATTATAATTGTAGTCGTATTTTTAATAGGTATTTGAGATCCGTGAAATTCTCTGTGAATATAAGTAAGAGAATAAACTTTTACCTAATAGTTAAATAATACGAGTATAAGAAAGCAAAACTCCGTCATATACACCTCTCGTATTAAAAGCCGTCAAATAAATAAATCAACAAATAAAATTAATTTCTTATTTTTTAATAAATAAACTTTATTTATAATACTTATGTACCATCACCTCAGTGTACACAGCACCTCACAAAGCATTTACTCGGGTACAGAGCAGCGACTGCCCCAGCGATGGGATGCGCACAATGAGGAAGCCTTCGATGACGGGAGCGCTACGGGGAAGCGACCCTCAGCTTTTAGCACAGCCGGTTGCTTTTCTCACTTTTGCGGTTCGAAGAATCAGATGCGCTTGGATAGCTATTTTGCTTCTCGACCTGGTTAGAATCTCAGAAGTTTAGAAAAGCTACCCCAAACAGGGCTTAAAATTGTTAAAAAAAAATCCTGCGAACAATAGTCTAGCACTGCATGTCGTGCGCAAGGTTAACAAAACTGAAAATACTATTCCGATAAAATTTTATTTTATCGAACAATTGATTTTTGTTTAAAAATAAAAAATAAAAAATATTTAAAAAAAATCTGAAAACTGTTGAAATCAGCCAGTAAGCTTGTCAAACCAAACAAAAACTACTGGAAAACCAATCAAATTAATTTGATCAAATTCAAAAATTCAAAACCAAAAAACAGGTCAATAAATCGGAAAATCTGATAAAAAAAACTAGTAAGTAAAGCGGAAAATCGAGCTCCAAAATTTTATTTTTTTACATTTATCTGGTTTTTAATATTTACTATAATAGTTTTTATTTTAACTTTTATGAAAATCAATTAAACCAGTGCCGCTTGGTTTTAATGGTTCAAACGAAAATAAAAATCTTAGTCATACGTAAGCACAATCAACTATAGATACGACTTTACTAAATGGGGTTACTGAGACTTCTTTGAAACGGAGAAAAAAATTCTTATTTCTATATTTCTTTTATAAAATTATTACAGATATTTTTGTGCAATTTCTAAGAAATTTTTTGTGTAATTCCTGCTTTCCAAACGGCCCTGAGTGATTATGACCAGATTTGCATTTCGCCGTTGAAGGAAACCACTACTGAGTAGTCGAACAGTTCTACTCCTACGTTCCAAACGGAGTAATGCGCCCGCCGCCGGTGGGAAGTCTACTCCTACGTTCCAAACGGAGTAATGCGCCCGCCGCCGGTGGGAACGCGTCCTTCGTCGCCGTCTCGCCCGTGAGAACGCCGACTTTCCCCTTGCCGGCGGCGCTCCGTGCTGATGCGCAGGGATCTCGGTGGCGCCGCGCACGTAGGAACGCACGTACGCGCCGCGCCTGCGCCGTTTGTTCGTTGCTCCTTGTGGCCGAGGAGGCTCTTGACCCGGGGAGAGTGCGGGGGATCTCGGCTAGCTATCTGCAGGCTGGATATACTCTACTCTTGCCGGTGTTCACACGTACGGCCTGTTGGGTAATCCTTGCCGCACACTATAGTTAGCTAGTTTTTTTTGTTCTCAGCTTATTTTCAGTTAGCATGTGCATGAGCTCCGGGGCTTTCAAGCCGTTGTGGACGCCGTGCGTTCGGGTGTGTGTGCATGGCGAGAACAGCTCGCGCATGGTCAAGGGTGCCGAAGTTTCAGCAGCGTCGTTGAGCGTGGGGATGGACGCGTTCTTTCAGCGTTGTGCGTCGGACTTGTAGGCCACTCATCTGTTTTGTAATCGCTAATAAAAGGGGAATGAAAAACCAGAAAAGCTGCGGACTTTTGAGCAGCACAAACTCTCGAGTTCATTCGCGTTCCAAGTGATTGCGTTGAGTTCTTTTTGTGTTCAGTTCATTGCAATCGTTCTAGAGCTCGTCGGCTGTCAAGCACACCGGTTGATCTCTAACAATTGGCATAAGAGCCATCAAACAGAGGGACCTATTCTCTGTGACATGGCAGGGTCCTCGCAGCGCGGACGTTCTCCGTCAAGGACACACACAGGCGCCACGCTGCCACCGGAGTCAAGGATGGAGAAGGGGGGCAGCTCGGGCAAAGACAAGGTGGACAAGTCTCCACCGCGCATCCACTCGCCGAGCCGGTCTCCACCACCAAGCCGCTCACCGTCACGGTCTGCCTCGCCGCACATGGAGAAGAAGCGGCGTGGGTCTGGCACGCCAGATTTGGCCACCTCCACTTCGCCGCCCTGCGCAAGATGGCCAGAGAAGGCCTAGTACGGGGACTGCCTCAGCTGTTCCAGGTGGAGCAGTTGTGTGACGCGTGCCTCGCCGGCAAGCACCGGCGCGCGCCATTCTCACAGCGGGCGCTGGGACGCTCGACGGAGGTGCTGCAACTTCTCCATGGCGACATATGCGGACCCATCACGCCGCCTACTCCGAGTGGAAATCGGTATTTTTTACTGTTGGTTGATGATTACTCGCGATATATGTGGCTATGTTTGCTGCCCAGCAAGGACGCCGCCGCGACGGCGATCAAGCCTGTACAGACTGCCGCCGAGCGGAAGAGCGGCAAGAAGGTGCTGGCGCTACGCACTGATCGAGGCGGTGAGTTCGCCTCCAAAGACTTCGTCGAGTACTGTGCCGAGCTCGGGCTGCACCGTCAACTCACGGCGCCCTACACACCACAGCAGAATGGCGTCGTGGAGCGACGGAACCAGACCATGGTCGGCACCGCGCGCAGCATGCTCAAGGCCAAGCACCTCCCCGGTGAGTTCTGGGGTGAAGCCGTGACGACGGCCGTGTACCTGCTCAACCGTTCGTCGTCCAAGAGCATTGGTGGTGAGACCCCGTATAAGCTGTGGACTGGGAGTGCTCCCGGCGTCGAACACCTGCGCACGTTCGGGTGCATCGCCAACATGAAGGTGACCACGCTCAAACTGATGAAGCTCGACGACCGAAGCTGTCGCACGATCTTCGTCGGGTATGAACCCGGGTCCAAGGCCTACCGCCTGTACGATCCGGAGACGCGACGCGTTCACATCAGCCGCGACGTCATGTTCCAGGAGCAGGAGGAGTGGCGCTGGGGTGAGGAGCAGCGCACTGCACCTGACTTCATCGTCGAACACCTGGAGCCGTCGGTCATCACCACCACCACTACCACGACGGCAGCCACACCTGGAGCCTCTACCAGTACGTCTACGGCATCGTCGAACCGTTCTTCTTCGACAACGCTCATCCACGCCACGCCGGTACAAACTACCGGAGGAGGAACGCCAGAGTCGATGCCGGGCACGACGCCGAGCTCGCTGGCGCCCCAGAACGTGAGCACACCCATGTTTGTGTCGCCACCGGGCACTGGCGCCTCAGAGCAGCTGGACGCGGAACACGATGAGGATGCACCTCTTCGATACCACCACGTCGACAATATACTCGGCCCGGCCACGCCGCCGGGGCTTGCAGCAAGGGATCTGGAGGAGCAACTGATGCTCGCCAGCGACGCTGAGCCTGCGTCGTTTCAGGAGGTGATGCAACATGAGAATTGGCGGGTGGCAATGCTCGACGAGTTCACCTCCATCGAGGACAACGACACCTGGGTGCTCACTGATCCTCCAACAGGGGTAAAACCAATCGGGCTCAAGTGGGTGTACAAGACAAAGCGCGATGAATCCGGCATCGTCACCAAGTACAAAGCAAGACTCGTCACAAAGGGGTACGTACAACGCCATGGCATTGATTTTGATGAAGTATTTGCACCTGTTGCTCGGCTGGAATCAGTACGCCTTCTACGGCACATGCTGCTAGTGAGGGCTGGGCAGTTCATCATATGGATGTGAAGTCTGCATTCCTGAACAGTGAGTTGCTAGAAGATGTTTATGTTGAGCAGCCACCAGGATTTGTGGTGAAAGGGCAAGAACACAAAGCACTGCATCTAGTGAAGGCACTCTATGGACTTCGACAGGCATTGGTACTCCAAGCTAGATGAATCACTTCTTAAGCTTGGTTTCTCCAGGAGCAAGTCTGAACATGCAGTTTACCTTCGTGGCACATGAGCCAGGCGTCTCATTGTGGGTGTGTATGTGGATGATCTTGTGATCACAGGAGCTGATAATTCTGATATTGACAAGTTCAAGACAGAAATGAAGCACACTTTTCAGATGAGTGATTTGGGTCTGCTCAGGTATTATCTTGGTTTGTAAGTACATCAAAGTGAAGAAGGAATCACTGTATGCCAAAGAGCCTACGCTGTCAAGATCCTAGAGAGTGCATGCCTGAATGGATGCAACATAAGCCATACTCCTATGGAGCCAAGACTAAAATTGAGCAAGAATAGCACTGCACAAGCTGTTGATGCAACTCAATACAGGTCGATTGTTGGCTCATTGAGATACCTGGTCAATTCCAGACCAGATGTAGCCTATGCAGTGGGCTATGTCAGCAGATTTATGGAAAATCTTACAAGTGAACATTTGCTGACAGTAAAAAGGGTGCTGCGCTATATAGCTGGCACACTTCATTTTGGTTGTCACTACAAGAAGGAGAAAGGGGCAGAGCTGGAGGGCTACAGTGATAGTGATCTTGCAGGTGACATTGATACTAGGAAAAGCACCTCAGGTATTCTATTCTTCTTGGGAAAAAACTTGATCATCTAGCAGTCTCAGAAACAAAAAGTGGTTGCACTTTCCTCATGTGAAGCAAAGTATATGGCTGCAACTACTGTTGTGTGTCAAGGGATTTGGCTGGCACGGCTGCTTGGTGAATTGAAGGGCAGGAGGCCAAGTGCCTTCAAACTCAAGATTGATAGTCAGTCAGCCCTCCAATTGAGTAAGAACCCAGTCTTCCATGATCGGAGTAAACACATTGACACAAGATTTCACTTTATTCGTGATTGCATTGAGGAGAAGAGGGTAGATATTGAATTAGTTGGGATCAAACATCAGCTGGCTGATTTTTTAACCAAGGCATTGGGACGGGAGCAGTTCTGTGAACTTCGTTCAAGAATTGGTGTCATCGATGTTCAGCATGTGCGCAAGGCTTAGGAGGAGATTTGTTGGGTAATCCTTGCCGCACACTATAGTTAGTTAGTTTTTTTTGTTCTCAGCCTATTTTCAGTTAGCATGTGCATGAGCTCCGGGGCTTTCAAGCCGTTGTGGACGCCGTGCGTTCGGGTGTGTGTGCATGGCGAGAACAGTTCGCGCATGGTCAAGGGTGCCGAAGTTTCAGCAGCGTCGTTGAGCGTGAGGATGGACGCGTTCTTCCAGCGTCGTGCGCCGGACTTGTAGGCCACTCATCTGTTTTGTAATCGCTAATAAAAGGGGAATAAAAAACCAGAAAAGCTGCGGTCTTTTGAGCAGCACAAACTCTCGAGTTCATTCGCGTTCGTTCTTTTTGTGTTCAGTTCGTTACAATCGTTCTAGAGCTCGCCGGCTGTCAAGCACACCGGTTGATCTGTAACACGGCCGTCACTCCACCGCGGCATGGGCAGGCGCGCCCGGCCGGGCTCCGCGACGAGGTGCCGCCAGCAGCCGGTTTCGATCGGGACAAGCGGTGGTGGGCAACGGTCGGCGACCCGGCCGGCGCGCGAGGTACCTCAGCTCCAACGTCACGTACGCCGGCGGATAGTGGCGCCACGCACGCAGCCAAATCAAATCGGAACGAGCTACAGGCACCCACCCGCGGATCCGACGGCGCGCTCGCTAGCTGCGCGCTGCCGGTACACACAACCTGGCCCTGGCTTAGTGACTTGCAAGCTAAGGCTAAGCACCCTAACCGTGGACTCGGTCTTCAGAAAAGAAAGGTGGTCGCGAGCGGGGAAGAAGCGAGGGATCACGCCGGCGCAGCAGCCACGTGGAAAGGAAGCCGACACGCGGGCCGCCTCGTAGGCAGTCGTGCCTCCGACTTTCCGCGGGTCTCCCCAGCCTCCCCAGTCCCCAAGCCCCGCTGCGCCTGCGTTATACCTGGTGTTTGGGGTTTCTATTACCGGCCATGCTTCGCCTAATTGATATATACATACTTTTTTTATTTCAAATAATAAGTTATTTTGAAATTTAAAATTTTTAATTATAAATTGTTCTTATACTTTTTTTTTTCAATACATCTCCATCTCTTTTCATGTTTGAGTAGTTATTTCATGCGTGAAAACCGATCGCTGGCATTTTGGTCAGTTCTTGAAAACCACAAAAATATTATAGTAAGCCGTAAAAATTAGTACAAACACAAAAATTAGAATTTAAAATGAAAATCACTCGTTTTTTCCGTTTTATCATTCGATTTTTTCGTACCGATTGGTTTTCTGTTTTACTGACTTTTTTTACGGTTTTGAATTTAAAATTAAATCAGTTTGATCAATTTCCCAATTTACTGCTTGGCTTTTCCAATTTATTCGACCTACTTGACCAATTTCAATTTTCCAATCTTTTCGATTTTTTGAAAAAATTTTAAATTTTTAAACTGAGAAATCAATGTCAACAATGTTTGTCTTGTAGAACTCGCCGGAGCATTTTCTCACAGCGAGGACAGTGGCCACGATGCCTTCTCTTCGAGATAATCGAAAGTCCCGATCTCTGTTATGCGAGACTGCTCGTCTCTCTCACTCACAAAAAGGACCTCTCTGTAAAAAAAAAGTCGTCCCAACTTTTAAACCGTAATGTAACGACTGCTCTACCTCTAAACAACGGTGAAAGTGAAAAAAATTCGCTTTACCTTCTCTTTGAGGTGACAGTTCTCAAAATGACGTGGCAGACCCGTCCAAGACACGACTGCTGCCAACAGCAAGGCAGCCATAAAAGGACGGGACAGCCCGGTGGCCCCACCGAGCTGAGCCCGCACGGGTACACTGCATCATTCCCACTCTGCTCCTGTGCTCCGACGCATCACTCACTGGCGCCTGCCCGAGACGGACGCGGCCGGCGGCATGGCGGAGCGGAGGCGCAAGCGTGCGGCGGAGGCGGAAGAGTGGGAGCGGCGGAAGAGGGCGCGGAAGCGGAGGAGGAAAGGGAGGGTGGCCGGGGACGTGGGGAGGAGCAGCAGACGCGACCCGATGGAGGTGCTCGGGGAAGTGATGGGTTGCGTGATAGAGCTCCTGGACGCGTGCAGCGTGGCACGATGCACCGCGGTGTCCCGTGCTTGGCACGGGGTCGCCGCCGACGACTGCCTCTGGGCACCCAAGGTTCGCCAACTCTCCCTGTCCCTTCCCGTCTTCTCTCATTCCCCCGTGCCCCCTCCTTTTCCGTCGCGGCCCCAATGGTCCGACTGCCTGAGGCCCGATTCCCCATCTGAGCTCGCATTGGCAGTGTGCGACTTGCACCTGTTCGACGAATTGCCTTCAATGGGGACTGAGCGCCACACCGCCACGTATTCCTTATAGATCAATAAATTGTTCACATGCTGCTCATTTCTGCCGCTGGTGTCAAAATTAGGCGTGAGATTGAGGGGTTGTCGGTTTCGAACGAAGGATTTCAGCTGCAGGGTCTTTGTTTAGTTGTTATATAGGATTTTTTGGTATTGAATCGAATTGTGTTCCATGTAGTGCCATGGGAGAGGGATGAATTTGTGTTACAGTAAAAAGTCTAATAAAATCGACTGCCGATTGTGCAAACGCAATTTTCCTTCACTGGCTTCTCATGCATCTTTTGTATCCTATGGTTCTTTTCACAAAGAAAAAAAGTCATGTCGTTCAAAGTTTGAATCATGCTTAGAACTTTTTGCATGAAGTATCTGAAATTTTAGATATCTTTTGCTGCTAGCCCGTATTGAAGATTGCTTTTGATCTATCTTGCATTTTCTACGCACGCCATTAATAATAGTGACTTGGCACATGACTTACTGTTACTCAGGTTAACGGGCAATAGTGACTTAGCATATGTTCTTGTTACCGCCAACCATAAGGAAACACTAAACCAAACAATCAATGTAAGAGCCGATGACATTTAAATATAGGAAGCTCCAATGAAACAAAGTAGATACTTGCTCTCATTGCTAATGAAACACAGTAAGTCCTGACCATTGTTCCATCTGCAGTGTGCTGAACTGATGGCAGGAAAGGCACATATTCCTCATTCAACATTGATCCGCACTCGATCGAAGTTGTCTACTTACTCAATGGCCATGATGGATGGCAAAAGGGTGAGTGCTAGACTGCTAGTGTTTTTCTTACTATGGAGTCGATCAATTCAATAGCCGTACAGAGTCTCCACCCTGAATGCACTGAACCTCGCTAGGTTCCATTATTTATCCTCAAGTATAATGTACTCCCTCCATCCCCTTTTACTTGTCATCGTGTACGTGGACACGATAACTAAGGAGAATGAAAAAGGTAGAATGTACGGAAAACGAGGAGAGAGAGAGAGAGATGTATTGAGAATATAGAAAGGTGTATTGGGAAGCGAGGGTGACAAGTAAATGGGGAAAACTTGTGAACTCTAGTATGACAAGTAATTGGGGACGGAGTAAATGTTTACCATATTCTAGATTTTACATATTGATTATTCTCAAACAAATCATATTATTTTCTTATACAGAGTCGGATTACCAAAGAGGATCTCTGTGATCATGCATGGGAATATCGTTTCACTTTTGTAAGTTTTAGCTAAACTGTCATCCTTTTGCATTGTTGCCTGGTGCTACTGCACAACTGACTGGCTAGTTTTGAGTTCAACTGTTCAAATGATAATTGTCGGTCACAGTCTGATGGTGCATGGGATCATGATTCATGACAACAGTCAACATCTCTCTAGCTTCTTCAAATGTTGTAGCTTCAAATCACATTGAGGTAGAGTGATGCATACCCTTTGATAATAGAAATTAATGATTATAAACTTTGATTCACTGCATTGATTTGTCAGGGCCCAGAGTTGACATTTAACTACCAATATTTTTATGAACTGCATAAAACGATTATATGGAGCATATAAGTATACATGTGTCTTCTTTGGGATCCCTGTCATTAAATTCTTCTGTGAGGGTATTATGAATTTATTAGGTATAACTTCCAGAACCGACTGTTTCCATGGAATTACATTCTCATTTGATGAATATATATTGCTCTAATACATATTATACGATTGTAGATTTTTGACCTCTGAATATGTTTAAGAATTGGACTAAAATGGTTTTGAAAACTTGGGGACATTGGTGAAAGAGTTATCATACATTTTACGGGTCTGTTGTAAGAATTTTTGCATAGAGCTTGCTTAGATTGGGGAATGCGAGCCATGGTACATCCGTGCATGTGTACAATGCTTGTTTGTACTTTGCTTCTGCAGGCAGCACCCGAGTACTGGAGGAACCTTGATCCTTCATGGAAGCACACCGGTCCACCTATGCGACGGTACTTCCACCCTGATGGCTACCACAGTGCAGACCCCCATGATGCTGTGTGGGGTGGCCATGAGTGCACGTACACTGTCATAACAAGCTATGTTGGTGACGGGAATATCAGGGAACACTACGTGAGGATCAATCGGTGGCCACCATTGAAGGTGTCAAGGAAGGACGACTGGAGCTGGGAGCTGTCGAACCACCTGTACCAATATAACAGCATCCCTGATGCCAAAAAGAAAGGATGCACTGGTCCTCTGTTCCCTGTTTGGTGAGGGCACTTTTGTAGGAGTGAATCTCCTGCTTGTAGAAATTTAGCCTGCCTGCAGTTTATTTGGGAGACTAAGCAGGATTGCAGGAGGTTGTGTTCTGCAGCTGTACTATGAGCGCCACCGTGGGTTTTGAGATTAGTGGTTTGAGCGGCGGTTACTCGAGTCCTCTGGTGACGATGAGCTCGTCGTAGTACCTAGTATTTTGTTTAAACTTGTGTCTAAAAAGTGAACTGAACCTCTACGTACGTATGCCGTACTATAATGTATGGGCTTTTTATGATGCGGCATGCTCCCTTATGGTTCTAAAATTGTTATAGCCAGTTAGTTTAAAATGGCGACAACGATTTTAGAATGGAAAGATTATGTAATAGTGCGATATAATGCTTTGTAGTTCTTATCCGCTTTAATGCCAATCTTGCAGACAACACAGTCTCGGCTATAAGTTTGGAAGTTAACGTTTTAAAACAAAATTTCTTTTGAGTAACGGTGTGGTTCTTATCTGCTTGTATACCAATATAATGCTGTGCATGTTTGGTTTCTTCTTTATACCGGGTTCAGTACGCTGTACAACGAAGCGGTGCTATTACCCCTTGACCTGTAGGAGATCGACGTCGCCACTGCAGTAGTTCTGGTAATGGAGACGAACGGGATCACGGTGCCCGGTGAAACCTTGGACAAGGTGCTTGCAGGCAAACGGTCCAGGCTGTCCAGCAACTCCGCGCTCCCAGCAGCAGCAGAGTAGCAGCAAGTTTGGGCTTTCGGGGGAGCCTTCTCAGCGGGTCGTTTGATCGAACGCAAGAAATCCCGGCCTAGTTTCATCTCCCTTTCTGTTGGGCCAAGTTCACCCGTCTCCATTCCAGGGTGGAACACAGCCCGACTTCTCAAGCCCATTCCGCCGCGCCGTCAGTCACTGTGGCATCTTTGGTTCGTGGCCTGGAGCCGGCGGCGGCGTGGCGACTCCAGTACTCCTGCACCAAACTGGATTCCATCCAAAGCGGCAGAAAAACCCTAAACCCTAGCGTCGGATGTTTCTAGAGACTGCTGGGACCGTTCCCTCTTGCCTCCCTCGCTCCCCCGCCCGCCGCGTCTATAATCCGCCGCACGTCCTCCACACTTCCCGTTCTTTCCTCCTCCGCAAGAAAGTAGCCGAGCAGCTTTGCCTCCGCCGCCAGCCACTCCTCCGAGCTCGCCTCCGACGGTCCGACCTCCTTCGCCCTCCGTCTCCCACTAGCTGCGTCATGTACCGCGCGGCCCTCAGCCTCGCCTCCAAGGCGCGGCAGGTCGGGAGCAGCGCCGCCGCTCGCCAGGTGAGGCTGAACACTCCTGCGCCTTGCTGAATGGGTGCTCGCGGCTGCACGCGCTGAGCCTGAGAGTGCGGTAGTGTGAGCGCTCGCATGGTGAGAATTCGGCGGAAATGGGATCCGGGGGTGGGTGAAATCTGTTGGACACTATGCGATTTTGGTCTCAGTTCTGACTGCAGGGCGTACTAGAATCTGTTGGATGCACTGCGGGCCTGCTGATTTAGTAGGGCCCGGTGAATTTTAGGTGGTCTGCTTCATAGCTGTACTTCATTTCTGTAGAAAGGTTTGGATGCTAAGAAGCAGCTTCAGTGATCTGCTGGGATCTGCAATTTGCTAGTGGAGAATCTACAATTGCTCGCTAGTGTGGTGTCCGTCCATTTCTGTGTTGGTGTGTGGTGACAGTGTCACTTCCTTGTTCCCTTTAGCTGACAGGTCGTGCATTAGGCCCTGTTTCGCAGAACTTATTTTCAGCTTATTCACAGAAATAAGCAGAGAAGCTGTGCCAAATAGGAAGCTTATTTCACGGCTTGTTAGTTCAACAGCTTCTCAGAAAGAACTAACAAGCAGCTTATTTTTTAGCAGCTGTTCAAATAAGCTGCTTTTTTTAACAAGTTCCAGCTGTGTGAAACAAGGCCTTAGTGTTGAAGGGATTGACCAGCTTTTTTTATCTGTTCAGCAATCAGCATAAACATAAATTTTATGAAATTTATCTACTGTATGTATGGCTTGTGGTGGTCTGGTGATGGAGTAGCGTTCAATTGAATTTGCTCTTCTTTTTGAACTGAGAGTTCCTTGGGTGATTCTGTGCAGGTTGGAAGTAGGCTGTCCTGGAGCAGGAACTATGCTGCCAAGGACATCAAGTTTGGTGTTGAGGCCCGTGCTTTAATGCTGAGGGGAGTTGAGGAGTTGGCTGATGCAGTCAAAGTCACTATGGGCCCTAAGGTATACTAATATGTTTACATTATGTGGCATGCTTATCAACACTGGATGGTTGTCTTTTGGCTCTGTCTGGTGAAAACTGTCAATTCAGTATATCCCATTCCTTTCCAAAATGCAAGATTCTGGGATCTGAAATCTCTGTGTTCTATTCTGTTGTATAGCTGAGCTATGTTGTCTTGCGGATAGAACTCATTGTTTGTATTCTATAGGGACGTAATGTTGTTATTGAGCAAAGCTTTGGTGCACCAAAGGTCACAAAGGATGGTGTGACTGTTGCCAAGAGCATTGAGTTCAAGGATAGAGTGAAGAATGTTGGTGCAAGTCTTGTAAAGCAGGTTGCTAATGCGACGAATGACACTGCTGGAGATGGTATGTCATGCTTTTATTGCGAGTTTGTAAAATGTTCCTATCATTCAATGATTCTAATGTCAAATAACATTTTCTGCCTTCGTGGAGGGATGCTCTTCAGTGTCCACATCTGATTACATATTCTGTACTGTTTTATTAATATAAGTTCAATGTTGCTTACTTCTGCACATGCTATGTCCTGATGATTGGTATTTTTTTTTTCTCATCGTGGCAGCTATTTGCTCAATTCTTATCTGTGGGTTATTTTCTTATAACAAAAGATACAATGTAGATTTTTAGTGTTTACAGGCTCTTGTTCTGGAACTGCTGATTGATATTCATTTTAATTGTTCTAATTGTCACTTGTCTGATAATTTCAGGTACTACCTGTGCTACTGTTTTGACAAAAGCAATATTTACTGAGGGTTGCAAATCTGTTGCGGCTGGAATGAATGCAATGGATTTAAGGCGTGGAATCTCAATGGCTGTTGATTCTGTTGTGACAAATCTGAAGAGCATGGCCAAAATGATCAGCACATCCGAAGAAATTGCACAGGTATAGCAAAGCTCCGCTTACTGTGTATACTTTGCTCTTGACTTGTCCATCTGTTCTAATTCTTTACTTCGTATTGTTTAAGGTTGGTACAATATCAGCAAATGGGGAGAGGGAAATTGGTGAGCTTATTGCTAAGGCTATGGAGAAGGTTGGCAAAGAGGGTGTGATTACTATTGCGGTAAGCTGACCTAAATTTTCCCCTGACTGCTTGCTTCTATATTTGTCCACCTGCAATGAAAATCTCTCAGCTTCATGCACTTATGCAGTGTTTAGTATGTGTGACATTGTTTTGACCTTGATGTTGTCTACATTATTTCGTTGCATCATTGTTCTATATCACCATACACATGAACTGAGATTCAGAAGTAGAACCACATGCTAGCTCCGTGATTTTTATAGTGGCGTGTCTTCATCTTAAAGTACTTCTTTATGTGATATGCTGGTTTAACTTGTTAATCAAACATTTGGCAGGACGGTAACACTCTATATAATGAACTTGAAGTTGTGGAAGGCATGAAACTTGACAGGGGTTACATCTCTCCTTACTTCATTACCAACCAGAAAACCCAGAAATGCGTAAGTGTTGTTTGATTTATATCTGTAAGCATAGATTTTTTATTGTCTTCACCATGACAATCCCTCATTTATATTGTTTGCATGTGACAGGAACTGGAAGACCCATTGATCTTAATACATGACAAGAAAATTTCTAACATGCACGCAGTGGTTAAAGTTCTTGAGATGGCCCTGAAGGTAACATGTTTAAACTCTTTGAGCTGTGGCTAATGTTGGTTACATCATGTCCTCTGTTGATGCATATTTCAATGATTTGCTTTGAACAGAAGCAAAGGCCTCTGCTGATTGTTGCAGAAGATCTGGAAAGCGAAGCGTTGGGTACTCTGATCATCAACAAGCTTCGTGCTGGGATCAAGGTTAGTAGATTCTGGCAGTTGTGGTTCTGTTTTCTGAATTGTGCTTTTTTTAACTGGTCTGGAATGATATTCAGGTCTGTGCTGTCAAAGCTCCTGGTTTTGGGGAGAACAGGAAAGCAAATTTGCATGACCTGGCTATCCTTACTGGTGGAGAAGTAAGATTCAGGGTTACATCGTATTCAGCTTATGTCAAATTCGAGACTTATTGATCTCTGCGTCTTTCATTGATTCAGGTCATCACCGAAGAACTTGGAATGAACCTTGAAAATTTTGAACCTCACATGTTGGGTACATGCAAAAAGGTATGTATCATTTCGCAAAGGAGGTTGTTGTATCTTCACAAGAGATTTAGGGCCTGTTTGGTTGGTGCCTAAGCTTGTTAAGTGTGGCTTGCCACAAAAAGTGTGGCTAGCAAAATCTTAGCCACAAGTGTGGCAAAGTTTGGCAACAAAATGAGAATATGACATGTGGTGTAGGGTGCTACAAAAGTGTGGCTTGCCACAGTTGTGGCAGTGAACCAAACAACAGCCTAAAAATCCGTGGCATGACTAAGCTTAGGCGTGGCAAAGTTAGGCACCAACCAAACAGCCCCCTAATTGAAGAGTATTCTTAATACAAAGTTTGGAGAACATAGTATAGTGGTTGCACCATGTGTTGATGCTTTCAATAAAATTTGCTTGTGTTTTTGGGTTTATTCTGGAATCTTTTGAAAACTGCTTCAAGAGTAACATTAAATTCCCAATGCAGGTGACTGTATCAAAGGATGACACTGTTATTCTGGATGGAGCTGGTGACAAGAAGTCCATTGAAGAGAGGGCAGAGCAGGTTTATGCTGCTTTGATGTGCTGTGACTTGTATATACCTGTACTTTCTGTTTCTGATAGCTGTATTGATATTGTGTTGCAGATTAGATCAGCAATTGAGCAAAGCACTTCTGATTACGACAAGGAAAAGTTACAGGAGAGGTTAGCGAAGCTTTCTGGAGGTGTTGCAGTTCTAAAGGTCAGATTCATACCCATCCTAACAGTTTTTATCATTGGAGTTTTTGGAGATAACATTTTTTGATAACTGATTCATATGGCTGTATGAAGTTGCTGAAATGTATTTTCACGTATGTGTTCTGCCTCTTGCAGATTGGAGGAGCCAGTGAAGCTGAAGTTGGTGAGAGGAAAGACAGAGTAACAGATGCACTGAATGCTACCAAGGCTGCTGTGGAGGAGGGTATTGTGCCAGGTAAAATATTACAAAGTTGATGGTTGTTTCTCATTCTTTAGTGTTGCTTGCTTATTGCCTGAAATAGTTTATTTCTGATCGTTTGTATGCAGGTGGTGGTGTTGCTCTTCTCTATGCGTCAAAGGAGCTTGATAAACTGCAGACTGCAAACTTCGACCAGAAGATTGGTGTACAAATCATTCAGAATGCTTTGAAGGTTTCCAATACATAGAATTAGATTGAATATTTTTTCTGATGCCTTTCTGCTATGTGCAAAAGCTGATGGCTAAAGTATTTTGCAGACACCTGTTCACACCATTGCCACAAATGCTGGTGTAGAGGGTGCTGTAGTTGTGGGCAAGCTTCTGGAGCAAGACAACACTGATCTTGGTTATGATGCTGCTAAAGGTAGGTTCCTAAAACCATTCTCTGTGGTTATCTTGTGCAGAACGGCTTTGCTTATTGCTTGTGAAATCATGTTCCTCTTCAGGTGAATATGTTGACATGGTGAAGGCCGGTATCATTGACCCCCTCAAAGTCATCAGAACTGCTTTGGTGGATGCTGCAAGGTAAGCCTGCCTTTTCTGTGCTTTGCTATATCCTTGAGCTGTTGTTTGTGACCTAGATTACTGGACATCGCCAATACCTTGGTTTCATATGCCGGTACTGACTTGTACGCTCTTGCAGTGTTTCGTCCCTGATGACGACCACAGAGTCCATCATTGTAGAAGTACCTAAAGAGGAGAAAGAGGCCCCGGCTATGGGTGGCATGGGTGGAATGGACTACTAAGTCATGAAACCCACCCACGAACAGTCAGAGGTATCTAGAGATGCAGATTACAGATTTTTTGCGGTGCAAGTTCATCTTTATTGTATTTTCCTATTGATGAGGTGACAGTCAGGGTTTTGATTCTGTGGACGTAGGACCTCAGTTCCAAACGGAGCTAGTGCATGTAATAAGGAACAGAGTAGTTTTGAGATCTGAGCTGCAGATCAAAATTGGATTCTGACACTTGTGCCAAACGATCTGCTATGGAAAGATAATTTTTTTGCGTCGTCCTGCCTATATCAGTTAATTTTTTATTTTCCTTTGTACTGGTATTATAGGTCTTGGTTGTGCTAATATTGTTGTATTAATTGCCTCGATCACGAGGCACAACGCTGACGCATTGTTAGCTTTGACTCACCGCCATCCAAGCGCATCCACTGCGACGCAAACTTGCGCGTCAATGTCACCGGGCCGCACGTACTTGCACGGGCGGCGGTTTTGGCGTTGCTGTCACCGGTGGTGGCGATGCGACCTCTCGAGTTTAGCTGCCGGGAGGGTGCGAGCGAGCGACGTGGCCGGCGAACAGCAAGCGGTTAGCACGCAGGGGCATCACCCGCCAATACGCGCCGTTGAATGGCATGAAAAAATGGGTATGAGCCGAAACAAAAACGGGTTGTCATGCACTAGCACTGACGATGGGAACCAATCTGCAGCCGGACCGCGCCGTCATGTCTGAATATGCCAGTTTGGCAGCGTCCCTAAAATTTTGTTGAAGGTATAACGCAATAATTTTTCTTATACAATTCAATATAAACTTTATATTAAATAGTATAATCTATATATAAAATAATATACTATATATATAATTGAGTACACAACAAAAAATTTAAATATGCCATGACATATGTGGCCCACCCCTAAGAACGCCACTGCAGTTTGGTGCGATCGCACCCGATTCCGAGGCGCAGATTACCAGGCCGAAGACGGAAGAGTCCTCGGCTCCTCGCTCAGTCGGATGGCAATTGGCAAGGGATTGGATCGGAACTCGGATGCACAGGACCCCCAGATTTCTGGACCGGGGGCATGCATGAACCAGAGCGTTTTGTAAGCGGATTCATCCCGGCGCGTGAGATTCCTCCAGCCCCCACCGGCCGCGCCGACAGGGTAGTGAATGAAGCTCCTGAGAAGCCCAGACGCAGTCATCGTCCGGGAAATCTGTGTCCCGGTGCGTGCTGTTAGGTGCAGCCGCAGCAGCGGCTTTGGTGGTTCATCGCGCGAGCGAATTCCTCACGCGGCGCGCGTCTAAGATTGTGGCTTGATTAATCCCATTCAATTGGACGTGACCATTCCGTTCGCCTGTGCCCATCATCACCGCCTCCGTGCACGCTCTTCTATATATACCCTCAAATCCGCAGCTTGTTCATCATCGTCGTGAGTGACCGCCGCTCTAACCACTGACGCACGCACGTCGTACGGAGTAGCTGGGATCACAGTCCTCCTCGCTTAGTTTTGGACGACGATGAGCCCCTGGCTGGCCAGCAGGTGGCTCTTCTTGGCGACGGCGCTCGCCGCCGTGGGCCTGCTCGCGACGCCGACGGAGTGCGCGCGCGCCTTCTTCGTGTTCGGCGACTCGCTGGTCGACAGCGGCAACAACAACTACCTCATGACCTCGGCGCGCGCCGACGCGCCGCCGTACGGGGTCGACTTCCCCACGCGCCGGCCCACCGGCCGATTCTCCAACGGCAAGAACATCCCCGACATCATCAGTACGTCGCCGTCTCCTCAGTCCGCACTGCTTGCGACTGCCTTTGCGTGTCGTGTTTCGTTCCTATGTTCCCTCGATCGATCTGGTTTTAAACAATCGATCAATGCAGGCGAGCACCTCGGCTCCGAGCCCCCGATGCCGTACCTGAGCCCCCAGCTCCGCGGAAAGAAGCTGCTCGTCGGCGCCAACTTCGCGTCGGCCGGCGTCGGGATCCTCAACGACACCGGCATCCAGTTCGTGAGTGTTTCTCCATTCGTTCCTATCCTATGTGCATTATTCGTGTGAGTTTCCATGCATTGTCGACCTATACTACACGTCGTACATATATGATATATATATATATATATATCCGATCATGCATGTGTCAGGTGGACATCCTGAGGATGAGCCGGCAGCTCGCGTACTTCGGCGAGTATCAGCGCAAGCTCTCGGCCCTGGTTGGCCCGGCCCGCACGCGGCAGGTGGTGCGCCGCTCGCTGGTGCTCATCACCCTCGGCGGCAACGACTTCGTGAACAACTACTTCCTCGTCCCCTTCTCCCTCCGCTCCCGCGAGTTCTCGCTGCCCGACTACGTCCGGTACCTCGTGTCCGAGTACAAGAAGATCCTCATCGTAAGTCGTTCGCTCTCTCCCTTTCTCGATCCGTCTCCAATGACTAAGACATTGCTCGGTGCATGTACGCATGGATGCAGAGGCTGCACGCGATGGGCTGCCGCCGCGTCCTGGTGACCGGCACGGGCCCGCTGGGCTGCGCTCCGGCGATCCTCGCGCAGCGCAGCGTCAACGGCGAGTGCGCGACGGAGCTGATGCGCGCGGCGTCGCTCTTCAACCCGCAGCTGGCGCGCGCGCTGGACCAGCTGAACGCGCGGTTCGGCGCCGGCACGTTCATCGCGGCGAACGCGTTCCGCGTGCACTTCGACTTCGTCAGCGACCCGGCGGCGTACGGCTTCGCGACGGCCGACAAGGCGTGCTGCGGCCAGGGCCCGCACAACGGGCTCGGCCTCTGCACGGCGGCGTCCAACCTCTGCGCCGACCGCAGCAAGTACGTTTTTTGGGACGCGTACCACCCCACGGAGCGCGCCAACCGCGTCATCGTCAGCCAGTTCATGACCGGCTCGCTCGACTACGTCAGCCCCATGAACATCAGCACCGTCCTCGAGATGGACGCCAGGCTCATGGAGCAAGAGGACGGACTCGCGTAGCTAATGATCGATCGATCCAACGTGACAGGCGACCGAGCGAGCTTGCTGGCAACTGCGTGCGTGCGTTTGTGTCGATTTGTGGCGAACGTGTTTGAGGAGATTCGTGATCATGTTGTTGAAAAGTGAGTGTGTAGTGTGTACGCCAATGGAAGAAATTGATGGAACCGGGATTCATCATTTCATCTGAATAACTTGCAAGAGAATGGTGCAAACACAGATCGCACACAATGTATACGTGACTCGCATAGCTCACATGTCAAGGCATCGTCAACAGCAGCGCTGCCCTCTGACAACGGCCGCTTACATGTGGGCTACCAGGTGGTTCGTGACCTACATGCCAGTGATTGTCGTTAGGGGGCAGCACTGTGGACAATCCTCCCGCGAACTACTGTTGGTCAGTATTCACATTAGCATTCCTCCTTGCACGAAAAAGGTTTGATAGTGCGATCGATTTATACAAATTGATCAATTTAACGGTGTACTCCCTCTATTTTTAAATTGATATCGCTGTTAATTTTTAACATCATTTTTTTACTATTTGTCTTATTTTTAAAAATATAATAAATTTTATATAATTTGCTTTATCATAAAAAGGTGTTTGAAATATGGTTTATAATTTTTTAAGACCAAAGCATTAGACTTTGGACTTCAGATAGTGTGGAAAAATGTGCACCTAGCAATGTACCGGAGAAACAATTCCCTCCAGCCAGCCGCCAGTAGTGCAACTTTCCGTGAACCCAGCCTGCGTATCCGCGCTAGCTTGCTCCGCCAAAGCCGCTTTGCGAAACCTTTGCATTGCCCTGGCACAACAGCATGTAGGCATACGTGCACCTCTGCCTCTTCGCCAACCCCTCCCCAAACTTGGCAAATGCGCCAGCCCCCAACACTTCCCGCACATTAACCAAGGCCGGCGGGGCTGCGTGCATGCGGCAACGTCCGCCGGCACCAGCATGTCCCAGATCGACCTCGGACGGGGCAGCGCCAGCCGCGGAGGCGCGGGGTCCGCGCCGGCCAAGGCGCGGCTCGTGATGATCATCGCGGACCCCGGCCGCGAGTCGACGGCGGCGATGGAGTGGGCGCTCTCGCACGCCGTCGTCGAGGGCGACGACATCGTGCTCCTCCACGTCAACATGCCCCACCCGTACAACGGCGCCGCGGGGCCCTCGCGGACGGGGTCCGGCGGC
>BCLH01003019.1:8505-38331 GCA_001602315.1 Zoysia pacifica
GGGCGCGCGAGCCGACGGCGTCGACCGCCGCTTGGGCGATCCCCGGGAGGGGGCCTCTTCCGCTTGAGGGGGCGGCTGACGGGCGCTCAACATGAGGTTGGCGGCCGGCCTCCGTCGACTCCTCGGGGTCGCCCAGGAGGACGACGCCATATTTGACGAAGCGCACTTTACCGAGTGTCGGGTGAGTCTTTGGACTTGTATTTTTCTCGTCTCTGATTTTCGTAGGTCTTCGAACTGACGATCCCTTCGCAAGACAATCTCCACACCGCCCTGGGTCAGCCTCCTCATAGGTTCGCCTTCCAGTACGAGGTCGATGCCCTTCGGAAGGAGTTGGCAAAGGCCCGGGCCGAGTCAGGGGAGACAGTGGCCGACCTGCGCTTCCAACTCCACGCCGCCCGAGAGTCGAGCCGCGTCGCCCTCGAGGAGGCCAATAAAGCGCACATGGAGGTGGTGGCCTCCAACGCCCGGGCTAGCCGGGTGGCGGCGGCCCTTGAGTAGGCCACCCGCACCATCGCTAGTAAGCCGTGAGTCGTATTTGTCCGAGGTCGGGGTCGGACTCTAATTCGTGTTGTTGCAGGGCTTCGTCGCCAAGCCTCCGAGCATGACACCGAGATGCGGCGCCTTGGGCGCCTTCATCAGCATGCAGAGCGGGCCCGCTCAGCCTTGGAGCAGACGATCTGAATCGTCAAGGAGGAGCGCGCCCGCGCCCGCGCCTTCGAGCAGGTCGACCTTCTGAAGTCGAAGAGGGTCGTGCTCCAGTCCGAGGTCGAGCAGGCGACGACGAAGCTCGAGCAGACACGCCAAGGGGTCGTTGGAGTCCAGGAGGAGCTCTCAATGGCCCAGGTCCGCAACGAGCAGCTTCGAAAGAGCCTGGACCGGGCGGGACGGCTTCGGAAGAGTCTTCTAAAGAAGTTGTACTCCGACGTGGAAGACTCCGCCCCGTCGAGGGTCCTTATGCACACCCTGCAGCACCTGCCGGGAGGTCGTCGCCAACGTCGTCATGAGGGTGCTGGAGAACGGGTCCGCGACAGCCCTAGCCTTGGCCCGCTCCCACTATCCGGACGCGAACTTCGGTAGGGTCGTCAAGGGCTTCGCATCCGGCTACTCGGACGAGCAGTTGGACGCGCTCACTCTGGAGATGCAGGAGTCGGGAGCGAAGGCCGTCACCGACTTCAAGACGGAGAACTTTTTGCCCGAACGGTTTGGCCCGTTCCCCTATATATAGAGTCAAGTTTGTAAAAAGTCGTGTCTCATGTAATAAAAGATATCAATGCAGAAATCATCATTGCACGAACGAGTCCAGATTTCTGACCCCTTTTTGCTGCTTGTGACTGTTTTTCGCGTTCCGTTGGGCGTCAATCAAACGAACAGGTCGAGTATAGCTCGTAGGGTCGGGTGTCGGGCCTGATACAGCCGTAGAGCGCCATCGGCTCGCGATAGTTGATAGTATAGCCGCGGAGAGACTTCGAACGAAAAACATGCGCAAAGTTTATCGCATTCGGGGATCACCCGCGAGCTCGGCGTGGGCCGGGGATCCGACCCCGGAGAAACAGAACGAGGCACGGACTCAAGTTTCCGACACCCTTTCGCTGCTTGCGACTATTTTTCGCGTTTCGTTGGGCGTTAATTAAACGAACGGGTCGAGTATAGCTCGTAGGGTCGGTTGTCGGGCTTGATACAGCTGTAGAGCGTCATCGGCTCCCAATCGTTGATAGTATAGCCGCGGGGAGACTTCAAACAAAAAATATGCGCAAAGTTTATTGCGTTCGGAGATCACCCACGAGCTCGGCGCGGGCCGGGGATCTGACCCCGGAGAAACAAAACTAAGAGTAAGTCAGTGAAAAAATGAGACGCAAAAGGTTAACAAAGAGCGGTGCCCCAGCACAATAAATCAAAAAAGAGACGAGCAAGGTCGGATGTTCTGACACTCAAGAGAGCGGAGGCAAGTAGCCCCCGGGGGCAGGGCGGGGCGTGGCCGGGGCAACCACGGTTCGCAGCCCAAAAACGATAAGCGGGAGTAATTTGCGAGAACTTAGCTATTTTCAAGTGTAGAACCTTCGGAGGCTCTTGATATTCCACGCGTTCTCGAGCTCTTGATATTCCACATGTTCTCGAGCTCTCGGCTGTCCTTAGTTGCTAGCTTATAAGCGTCGGGCCTCAAGACTCGCTTGATTACAAAAGGTCCCTCCCAGGGGGGCAACAACTTATGCTGGTCGGCTTTCGTTTGCACCCTTTTTAGCACCAGATCTCCTACGTTTAACGCCCGACCCTTGATACTTGGCGGATCGTTGGAGGGCGACTTCGCGCGCCTCTTGCAGCTGGTCGAGAGCGTTTTGCGACCTTTCATCGTTGTAGGCTCGGAGTCGCGGAGAGTTGTAGTCGAGGTCGGTCGGCAGCATCGCTTCTGCTCTAAACGTCATGAAGAATGGTGTGACCCGATAATTCTGTTGGGGGTCGTTCGCAGACACCAGAGGACTGACGGGAGTTCGCTAACCCATCGTGCGACCGTCTGCCTGACGGAGTCGTAAATCCGAGGCTTTAGTCCTTGGAGTATCATTCCGTTGGCCCGCTCGACCTGTCCGTTCGTCCTTGGGTGTGCCACGGAGGCGAACTCCAGCCAAATGTGGTACTCGTCGCAGAATTCCCGAAACTGTCGGCCGGTGAATTGTGCCCCATTGTTGGTGATGATGGAGTTCGGAACCCCAAACCGACAGATGATGTTGCGGATGAAACTGACCGCCTGGGTTGAAGTGATCTTGGGCACCGGCTCAGCCTTAATCCATTTCGTGAACTTGTCGATGGCGACAAAAAGATGGGTGAAGCCGCCAGGTGACTTTTTGAACGGTCCGAATATGTCGAGTCCTCAGACAACGAAGGGCCAGGCGATCAGGATTGTTTGGAGCTCCTGGGCCGGCAGGTGCGTCTGCCGGGTATAGAATTGGCAGTGGCAGGTTGAACAAGCTTTTCGGCGTTGGCTACTGCCGTCGGCCAGTAAAAGCCTAGACGGAAGGTTGTTGCTTACCAGAGTTCTAGGGCCGACGTGATGACCACTAACGCCCGAGTGGATGTCGTCGAGCAAGTGCATGCCTTCCTCCCGAGGGACGCAGCGCTGCAGTACGCCACTTGTGCTTTGTTTGTAGAGTTCACCGTCTGAGATAACGTAGGCTTTGGTCTGGCGCGCGACCCTCCTAGCTTCATTGACGTCGGTCGGAAAAGTGCCGTCTTAAAGGTAAGCGAAGATATCGTGGGACCAGTCGAGGGCGACGACCATTACCTCCGCCCTCGGATCTAGGGTCGGCTCACTGCTCGTGCCCTCGACGGGCGGGTCCTTCTCGATCCTTATGGATGGCTTGGTGAGGACTTCGAGGAAAACACCGTCGGGGACCGGCTCACGCTCCGAGCCCATCTTGGCGAGGGCGTCAGCAGCTTTGTTGTCGCGACGTAGAATGTGATGGAGTTCGAGCCCATCGAACTTGTCTTTAAGGTTGCGAACCTCTTGACAGTAGGCCTCCATCCATTGGTCCCAGTAGCTGGAGGTCTTCATGACCTGGATGACGACCAGCTCGGAGTCGCGCTGGACGTAGAGTTGCTGGACGCCGAGGGTGACGGCCATTCGTAGGTCGTGGAGCAGGGCCTTGTATTCGGCCGCGTTGTTGGAGGGACGAACTACAGATGCAGTACGTAGAGAAACTTGTCTCCCCTTGGGGAGATTAGGACGACCCCAGCCCCTGCGCCCTTAAGCATGCAGGACCCGTCGAAATACATCGTCCAGTACTCGATCTTGACGGGGGTCGGCGGTTCCTGAGCCTCAGACCATTCGACGACGAAGTCGGCCAGGGTCTGGAACTTAATGGCCTGCCGAGGGATGAAGGTGACGCTAAGCCCCATGAGCTCCATGGCCCACGTGGCTTTGCACCCGACCGTGTCTTTGCCGCTGTTGATCTCCCCGAGTGGGAAGCCGGTGACCACTTGGACGGAGTGGTTCGTGAAGTAGTGTCGTAACTTGCGGCTCGTGACGAGGACGGTGTAGATCAGCTTCTCCACCTGGGTGTACCGAGTCTTGGAGTCGGCCAGCAGTCAGCTTTATGACATCACGTCCCAACGGTTGTTTCTGTGCTTGGAGCTTATTTAAACTGTGGAGAGGGATGTTTTTCAGTGTGTCCTTGATCAAAATTGCTAGAGCCAAGTTGTGAGAGGCCAAGGGACACCACCAAAAGATAACATTGCAAGATTAAAGATCTTTGATGCTAGTAGGAGAGTAATAGGGAGTATTCATACACTTTTAGAGCTTGTAGGGCTTGAGAGGAGTGATATTTGCCTATTACTTTTGGTGTGGGCAACCTAGACCGGCTAACAGTCGGTGATCGAGCTTCTGAGGAGATTGTGAAAGACAACGTCAAGTTTGTATGCGGTTTCGGGTCCTCCGCTCGAAAGGGACACCAAAGGAGAGCACCCGAGCCTTGGAGGCTTGCTCTAGCGCTTGGATATTGTGCACGACAGTCGGACCACCGGCGTCTTCACTTCAGAAGTGAAGCGTATCTTTGTGAGTATCGTTTCAGGAATGACGGGAGAGACCGAAACTCCGACGGGAGTGGTCCAACGAGAATTAGGGGAAGGCGCCTACCTTACGAGACCTCGAAAAAAATCACTGAGCTTTCTCTATCTCACTCTCTTTATTTGCTGTATTTACTTATCGTTTGAGTAGTGTGATAGGTTGTTCTTTGATTCTTCTTGGTGGCTATTGTGCTAGTGCTTGTTTGTTGTTATTTACTTATCACTAGCATTGTTAGAGGTTTTGGCATACTAGACTTGTTTAGGTTTGCTTCTGTTACGGTCAAGTTTTAATGTTTTAGTTCGTAGCGAAATTAGAGCTATACCTCCACCGATTCAACCCCTCTTCTCAGTGTCTTTGATTCTTACAAGTGGTATCAGAGCCAAGTGCTTATTTTCAGGCTTCACTGCCTTGGGTAAGGATACCGAACAGGATGGATACTCTGCCCATATTCAATGAGGATGATTACTCTTATTGGAAGGCTCGCATGCAAGCCTACCTAGAGTCGATCGATGAAAAAGCGTGGCAAGTTATTAGCAATGCTACGAATAAGAATGAGAGACTTGAACCCATTGTAACAATTCGTGTTTTTGAATAATAAGACACCTCATTTGAATTTGAAATTTCCAAAAATCCGAGCTCGAAGGAATTTAAACCCAGTTTCAGATTCGTTCCAAATTCAAAGTTGAAATCAAAATGTGAATTCAAAATTTTCAATGAAATTTTGTGATACAAAACTCTCTCTTGAAATAGCTTGCAACCACTTGCAACCAGCTGCCAGATTCCGGGCAGCCGGCTTGTGGCCCTGCGTGTGGCCGCAACAGGAAGCCGCCACGTGGCCCTGGCGGCTGAGTAGTTAAATCATTTATTCATTGCGCAGAAATTCGTAAGAACTTAAAAAAATAATAGAAAATCCATACGAGCTCCAAAAATTAGAAATAATATACCGTTGGAATCCTCTCAACATGTAGAATATTGTAGAACTTTAAATTTTTCATTTTCTGCTAATTAATATATTAATTCATATATCCATTTTTGTTGCATATTAAAAATGTGAAAAATTTAGAATTATGTTCTACTAATTAATATATGTCTTAGAGTTATTTAGAATTTATACACTCATATATTATTTATAAATAATTTATTATTCTTAGATACGTATTAATTCATTAGAAATTCATAATATTGCAATAAATTATAAAATTGGTCCAAAAATTTGTTTATAGCCTTGTTAAAATTTTGAGCAACTAAAATTGTAGTTTATGCCTTCAAGAACCATATTAAGAAAATTTAGAATTTATCTTCCATAGTATAAACTATTTAGTGTAATATAGGATTTCATTTTAGAAATCATTTCATAAAAATCCCAGCAGCACCTTACTCTAATAAAGTTCCTTTTCATGAAATCATCATACTCTTCTTGTCATATCATCACATTTCCATCCTTGACACATGCATTCCTAAGCATATCATCGCATGTGAGCATCCTTGTCACATGCGATGACGAGTAAAACTATTAGATGTCATTAAGTGAACAACTAATCGCACTCGCATATCACCTCACACATATAGGAAACGTCGCGGAAGACCAAGATCTAGCGCTGATCGCTCCGGAATCGTCCGTCGTCGCAGATCTTCCTCTTGTTTGTGCTAACTCGCAACAAGCCGAAGGCAAGCTCCGGTGCATTAACCCTGTTTTAAATTTTTGTTTTATCACTATGTATTGCTTAGCTTTGTATTGTGCATTAAGTGTCGGAGTTGTTTGAAACCCTAGAATGCATAATAGTACCAGTTACCCCTATTCAGTATGTATTGGTACAGGTAACTCGATGTAGAGCTAGGCTATGAGTTCTAATCAACGGTAGAAGTCGAGTGAATGAGAAACCTCACTCGCGAGATTATAGGTTTGATTTTATCCCACACTTCAATAAACCTGAGACCGAGCAGGGATAGAGTATAGGAGGGTTTGCGAAGGCTGAGCCTTCGCGGTGGTAGCCCTGTCTGTGTCGATTAAGGACCAATTCGAGTGTGGCTCTGTTGAGCAAGTTTGAATTGTACCGAAGGCATACTGGGGACATGGGACGCAGAAAATCGATGTAGCTCGATACCGTAGCGGTTGGACGTAACCCTACCTCTCTTTCGACGGTGAGTAGAGAAAAGCCTTGGATCTAACTATGGATGCACCCGGCGCGGTGATCGCATGGAGGACCATGTGCTTGGGAGAGGTGCGTGTGGGCCCGACCCTATGGTTTTGTTGTGAAAGGTTGCCACGTGCGGCTTCTGAGAAGCGCGTACGTGTCGTTTACTTTGGGTTTTTCCAGCTGGTGTAAATCGATTATAATCGCTGCCCCTCACAGTAACGAGTACCACTTGTTCACTGCGTCATGTCGTAGTAACAACTGGACTAATAATTATGATAATATGATTTGTTTGCTTAGTTATAGGTAATTGTTTAGCAATCATGATTGTAGTAGACGATAGTGCAAATTAAATTTATTTTTTCTTGTACTTAATCCACTGCTAAAACCTGAAAGTAACGATCCGTTGTTAGTGCTATGTTTTATGCAAATGGCCATCCCCTGAGTCAGCCTCTCATGCTTAGGAGTCGGCTGTAGTTAACCAATTTGGACGGGTAAGACTTGATGAGTAATTAGTACTCAGTTTGTTGTTTTTCTTTTTGTTGTGTGTAGTTCTCCCTACAGGTAGTTGATGTGGCTGTTGCAGCTAAGGAGTGTGGGGAGGTGAGGCTCCTGCAAACTGATCCTATGAACCGGTTCCGTCCTTACCGAACTCCGGTCGCGAGGAGTGAAGCATGTCTTAGGGCAAGATATGTTTCATCGTAGGAAACCGTCGTATCTCTTCTATGTCACTTCCGGTATGTTTTGAACTCTCGATTGCATGTAGTGGTGGAGGAGATCAATGCCTTGGGCCTCAAGGACAAAATTGATGATGTGAATATCTTGAGGAAGCTCTTGAGAATGTTGCCGCCAAGCTACAACTCCTTCGTCACGTGTCTCTTTCAAGCCAACTTGGCTACTCTCACCGTTGACGTCATACTAGGAAAGCTCACGGCCTGTGAATGGTACATATTGGGCAGCTCCACCGACTCTCAATTGCCGAAGAATATTGCCCTACAAGTTGATCAAGAATCATCCAATGGCAAGAACAACAAAAAGAAGAAGGTGGAGGAAGATGAGGATAAGAAGAGTGATAATGAGGATCTTACGCTCTTGATGAAGAAGCTATTTCGCAAAGGAAGACCCTCACCTTCTAAGAGGAACTCTGGGTGCTTCAATTATGGTAAGAAAGGCTATTTTGCTAAAAAGTGTCTCAACCCCAAAAAGGAGAGTAAGAAGGAAGCATCTAGTGAGAGTGATGATGAAGAATGCAAGTCAAAAAGAAAATTCAAGAAGAAGTTCTTTGTCAAAAAGGAGAGCAAGAGCAAAGAGAAGAAGTCCTTGCACAAAGCTTATATTGTTGGTGAGTGGCTCACCGATAATGATTCGGACTCTTCATCTTTAAGTGAAGAAGAGCTCGCGGTCACGAGTATTGCCATGACTACCTCCACCAATGAGCTACCACCACCTCTGTTATGTTTAATGGCTCGAAGTTGTGAGGGCTTCATTGATGAAGAAGATGATCTTGAGGAAGAAGAGAAGAGCTATGATGATGATGATGATGGTCCAAGCTAACAATGATCTTGTCCTCTTCTTCGAGAGGACCAACAAGGCTATCATCAAGAAGTACAAGAAGATCGAGGTGGTGACGAAGGAGTATGAAGTGGCGATATTTCGAGTTTGAGAGCTTGAGGGGGAGCTCAATGCACTTAAGCACTCTCATGGTGTTCTACATGAGTCTATGAGGATCTCAAAGCAAAGCACGTAGAGCTAAGTGAGAAGCATAATGCATTGGTGCGCTTCTATGAAGCTCTTAATCTTAACTCTCTGCTTAACTCTCCTAAGCATTTAAATAATGCTTCTACTTCTTGTAATTTAACCCTCTCCATCGAGAGTACTACTCTTGAGCCATCTATTTTAAAGGAATACATAAAGGTAAAGGAGGAGAGAGAGCCCGTGATGAATGTATTCAAGCAGCTTACTAGAGGAAGGCAAATTCAAAAGAAAATCTTAAGGAAGAACCTCATCAACAACCATAATCACAAGGGCTTGGTATCATATCCTTTCTCTATCAACATCATTGGTAAACAAGATGAGATCTCCGAATGGATAGTCCTGCTCATGACAGATGAGAAGTGTTGCCTTGATGGTCACCGCTCTAAGGATTCTCCCAATGTGAGAGCCTAAGATTATGCCTAACGCTAACCTTTTCTATGAGTATGTGCACTACAAGCTTTTTATGGATAAGGATAAAAAAGTGAAAGCCAAGCCGCTCAGACTGCAAAATGACAAGAGGACAATCAAGAAGATATGAGTCCCCAATGTGATCGTGGACCGAGAGAGGAAGTCAAAACTCTTTCGGGTTTCCAAGAAGAAGTGAAGGGGCCTAGGAGGTAAACTATGAAGCAAATTGAATATTCTTGAAGTCTATCACATGTCGATTGAGCTACAACGCGAATCTACTCTTCAAGGAGGTTATTCTTGTACGTAGTAGACTAGGTTTCTTTTCTTGCAATACATGATAGATAGGACTAGTCTGTGTACTAGATGTTTACACTATCATGCATCATGTGTAAAAAGATAAAAAAAAGAACAAAAAAATTAGATCGATGCCTAACACCTTAAGATATTCATATGCATGGGGGAAGAGCTTGAGAATGTGGTTTATCTATCTGAAGGCAAAGTGATGGGCATATGGTGAATAAGCTTGAGATGAGTCAAACTTGACACCGAATAGGTTTCTTTATGCAATGTCTTTAATTTGCTTTCATTTACATGGTATGCTTTAAATTCTCTTGTATTAGACTAGCTTCTTTGCATGCACTGCATATAGGAACCACGGAGGAGGTGTGTTACTCTATGGAGAAATTAACTACATTGATCATATGGATTCATATACTCCATAAAGAGTAACCAAAGCAAAATTATGAGCTTCATGCCCATTAAACCCTGTGCTTAACGGACTCTAACATCCATTTATGTGGATCGTGATCAAAGGGTTCATACATTTCTTTTTTGGAGCCTCCTTCTCGCTTTGGTTTTTATCGCTCGATCTTAATTGGGATTTGCGAAAATGCTGAACTCTTCGTAAGTTATCTATTTGCAAAGGAGTATTTGAGAGTTCCTTTCTAGACAAGTGTGGTGTTTATTTGGTTCTTTGGTGAGGACACTTGAATTCTAGAAAGAATTCATTGCTTATGCAATTTCTTGAGGTCATCGAACATTCTGACGCCTTCACCGAACATTTCGGTGACAACATCTTTGGATCAGTCACTTTTGCAGAACTGAACAGACACCAGACATTCCGGCGACATCACCGGACAGTCCGATGACTGCAAGAAGAAGCGGGTGCCTCTCAAGAATTAGAATTCTTTGGACACCAGACAATCCGTGTGGCAGAACAGCCTCAAAACACTAGACGGCTCGCCTAGGATTGATATCAGGTGATGTTGAGCAACAATACCCAAATAGTACAACACGAGTAATAATATAAAATAGAAAACCAATTAAGTCTTACAATAAAGTTCAAGTAGTCTTAAGAAAGATAAGTTTAAAACATAGCGGAAGTGATAAAGAAGAGATACGACGGTTTCCTACTATGAAACATATCTTGCCCTAAGACATACTTCACTCTTCGTGACCGAAGTTTGGTGAGGAGGGAACCGGTTCACAGGACCAGTTCGCAGGAGCCTCACCTTCCCACACTCTTTGGCCGCAACAGCCACAACAGCTACCTACAGGTAGAGCTACACACAATAAAAAGGGGAAACAACAAACCGTGAGTACTAATTACTCAACAAGTCTTAACCGTCCAAATTGGCTAACTACAGCTGACTCCTAAGCATGAGAGGCTGACTCAAGGGATGGCCATTTGCATAAAAATGGCACTAACAGTGAATCCTTACTTTCAAGTTTTAGCAATTAATTAAGTGCAAGGAAGAATAAATTTAATTTGTACTATCATCTACTACAATCATGGTTGCCAAACAATTACCCATAACGAAGCAAACAAATCATATTATCATTATTATTAGTCTAGTTATTACTACGACATGACACAGTGAACAAGTGGTACTCGTTACTGTGAGAGGCAGCGATTATAATCGATTTACACCAGCTGGGAAAACTCGAAGTACACGACATGTACGCGCTTCCTAGAAGCCGCACGTGGCCACCTTTCGCTCAACCCATAGGACCGGTCCAAACAGGCGCACCTCTCCCGAGCACAGGGTCCTCCATGCGATCACCACATAGGACATATCCATGGTTAAACACAAGACTCTCCTCCGCCGCCACCAAAAGAGAGGTGGGGGTCGTCCAACCACTACGGTGTTTTGCTACATCAGTTTCCTGAGTCCCATGTCCCCAATATGTATTTGGTACGTTCAAACTTGCTCAACAAAGGTCACACTCGAATCGGTCCTTAACCGACACAGACGGGGTTACCACCGCGAAGCCCAGCCTTCTCAATCCCTCCTATACCATATCCCGGCCCGGTCTCAGGTTTATTCAGGTGTGGAATAAAAATCAAATCTACAATCTCGCGAGTGAGGTTTCACATTCACTTGACTTCTACCGTTGATTAAAACTCATAGCCTAGCTCTACATCGAGTTACCTGTACCAATATACCCTTAATAGGATAAGTAACACTATCGTGCATTCTAGGGTTCCAAACAACTCCTATAACTTAATGCACAGTACTTTAGCTATGCAATACAGTGACAAAACAAATATTTTAAATAGGGTTAATGCACCGGAGCTTGCCTTCCGTTTGCTGCGAGTTAGCACAAATAAGAGGAAGGTCTTCAGCGATGGACGACTCTGGACCGATCAACTCTAGATCTTGGTCTTCCGCGACGTTTCCTAAATGTATGAAATGATATACGAGTGCGATTAGTTATGCACCTAATGACATCTAATATTTTTACTCGTCATCGCATGTGGCAAGGATGCTCACATGCGATGATATGCTCATGAATGCGTGTGACAAGGATGAATATGCGATGATATGACAAGAAAAGTATGATGATTCCATGAAAAGGAACTTTATTAGACCAAGGTGGTGCTGAGATTTTTATGAAAAGATTTCTAAAATAAAATCCTATATTACACTAAATAGTTTATACTATGAAAGATAAATTCTAAATTTTCTTAATATGGTTCTTGAAGGCATAAACTACAATTTTAGTTTCTCCAAATATTAACAAGGCTATAAACAAATTTCTTGACCAATTTTATAATTTATTGCAATATTATGAATTTCTAATGAATTAATACGTATCTAAGAATAATAAATTATTTATAAATAATATTTAAGTGTATAAATTCTAAATAACTCTAAGATGACATATATTAATTAGTAGAACATAATTCTAAATTTTTCACAATTTTAATATGCAAGAAAAATGGATGTATGAATTAATGTATGATGCATCTTATTTAACTAAAATAATTATTAAAATGAAGAAAATGAAATTTTTAAAGTTATACAATATTCTACATGATGATAGGATTCCAACGGTATATTATTTCTAATTTTTAGAGCTCGTATGAATTTTCTATGATTTTTTTTAAGTTCTTACGAATTTCTACACAATGAATAAATGATTTTTGAAAATGATTTAACTACTCAGCCGCCAGGGCCACATGGCGGCTTCATGTTGCGGCCACACGCAGGGCCACAAGGTGGCCGCACGGGATCCGGCAGCTGGCCGAGCAGTCGAGCTCAGCCATGGCAGCCTGACGCCGGCAGGCGGTGGCCCAGTCATCGGCGCTCCAGTCCGAGCAGCGGTTCCGACGCCGAAATGAGCGGCGCAGCGTGGGGAGCTCGTAGGAAGGGTCGCCTGGCAGTGGAGCGCACCGGAGAGGTGCCGGCGTCGAGGGGCGGCGCGGGCAGAGCATCGGCGACACAGTGACGACAACTCGGTTGACTAGGATCCGAAGTTCTGGGCCCTAGAGCTTCACTGGAGAGCGTAGAAGAGCGGCGTCGGGGTTGTCGTCCACGAGGAGGCTCCGAAGGTGACGGCCGTCGACGAGGTGGCGTGCTCAAGAGGTCGGCCGACGGTGAAACCTGCAATAGCACCTCAAAACTCGACGATTCAACCGAAAAATGGTTCCAAGAGTTCGCAGGGGAGTTGTAGAAACATGTGTATCGACGAATTGAGCGAATTCGCTGGAGCTCACCGGCTTTCAGTCAAAGAACGGCCGGCGGTCCAAAATTGCGCAGGTTGGGAAAAACTTAAATCCGGCAAGCTCAGAGGGCAGGGTGCGCGAGTGAAGGTGCTAGCGAGCTAGAGGAGAACGAGGTCCAGCTCCTGGCCGAGTGGGATGGTCGGGGACAGTTCCGGCGGGGCGCTTCCACGGCGGCGGTGAGTTCAGCCGGTGGGGTGCCAGTGCGCGAGAGAGGGAGAAGGGAAAATGAGGAAGGAGAGAGCGCCGGCAGGGGTGACGAGATGAAGGATATGGACACGGGGAGGGGCGTGTGGCGCTCATGCGCGAAGAGGGCGCGAGGAGTTCGGCAGCTGGCGCGGTGCGTGGCAGCGTGCAGCAGGAGAGAGGAGGAAGAAGGAAGTTAGGGGGCTGACATGTGGGTCCCACGGAAGTTTTTCTTTTTCTCGAATTTTCCCGGAATTTTAGTGCTGCACTGTATTTTCCGTGAAAACCTTCCTTCCTGAGCTCGAAAAATTTTGACTTTTTGCAGGGTGGTAGATATTTTTAAATTGAACAACTTTTATTTTGGGCATATGTTCAAAATCGAAACAAATAAAATGATATTAAATTTTGAAGAGAGATTAGCTTTTAGAGGAAAATAATTTGTTTGGGGTTTTCAAACTTCAAATAAAATTTTTCCAAAAATTTCAAAAATGCAAGTGGTTGCAAGAGATTTCAAGAGAGAGTTTGTATCAAAAAATTTCATTGAAAATTTTGAATTCACATTTTGAATTTCAACTTTGAATTTGGGACGAATCTGAAACTGGGTTTAAATTCCTTCGAGCTCGGATTTTTGGAACTTTCGAATTCAAATGAGGTGTCTTATTATTCGGAAACATGAAGTGTTACGGCCCTCCACCCTTAAAGAAATCTCGTCTCGAGATTTAGAAGAAAGAGGGAGTAGCGAAAGTGGTCACTTACAGGGATGGAAGAAACTCCGGAAAATTTGATTGGAGATATTCTTCTGTTTCCCATGTAGCTTTATCCTTGGAATGATTACTCCATTGAACTTTGTAGAATTTAGTGGTCTTGTGGCGAATGACTTGATCTTTGTGATTAACAATGTCAATCGGATATTCAAGATAAGTGAGATCTTCTTGCAATTCATCGATCTCCAGAATCACAACATCTTGAGGTAGCTTCAAGCATTTCTTGAGTTGTGAGACATGAAACGTATTATGAACTCCTGATAATTGTGATGGAAAATCCAGTCGATAGGCGACAGTTGCACATTTCTCCAGGACTAGGAATGGACCAATATATCTGGGAATCAATTTTCCTCTAATCCCGAAGCGTTGCACACCTTTGGTAGGAGATACCTTTAGGTAGTCATGGTCACCTATTTGGAATTCCAAGGGGCGACGCCTTTTATCGGCATAACTTTTCTGACGAGATCTAGCGGACTTTAAGTTCACTTGAATAGTACGAACTTTCTCTTCCGCGTGAACTACTAAATCAGGTCCCAAATTCACTCGTTCCCTAGTTTCAGACCAATTCAATGGAGTTCGACATGAGCGACCATTTAGAGCTTCAAAAAGTGGCATTTTTATGCTCTCTTGATAGCTATTATTGTAGGAGAACTCTGCAAACTCCAAATATTCATTCCAATTCTTGCCACTTGTGAGGACACATGACCGAAGCATATCTTCCAAAATTTGATTGACACGCTCGGTTTGACCATGGTTTGCAGATGATAAGCAGAGCATCGAATTAGCTTGGTACCCAAGTTAGCATGCAGTTGTTACCAAAAGCGAGAGACAAACGAGCTTCCTCTGTCCAATACAATAGTCTTGGGTACTCCATGCAGACAAAGAATACAAGAGATGTACAACTCAGCATACTTTCTTGTGTTGTAATTGTTGCTCACCGGAATGAAGTGTGCTGACTTTGTGAGCCTATCCACAATGACCCAAATGGAGTCATGTTTCCGTGAAGTGGGAGTCCAACAATGAAGTCCATACTTATGTCTTCCCACTTCCAATTTGGAATACTCAGAGGTTAGAGAGGACCTGCTGAGCGTAGATGATCCACTTTGACCTTCCGACAAGTGTCACACTCGGACACATATTTGGCAATTTCTCTCTTCATTCTTGTCCACCAAAACTTCTTTTGGAGATCATGGTACATCTTATTACTCCCGAGATGAATGGAGTATTTGGACATGTGAGCCTCGTCCATGATCTTCTTACGTAGCTCATTATTTTTAGGTACCACAATGTGACTTTTGAATCATAAAGTACCCTCATCATCCGCCTTAAATGGCATTGATTCTTTATCCTTGAGTCTCTCTTTGATGTGCAGTATACCAGCATCCATTCGTTGAGCGTCAATTATTTCTTCCCTAAGAGTCGGAACAAGAGCAAGATTATACAGAGCCCATGAGGTAGAATTCTGACGTTTGGTTCTGCTTCGAGAGAAGGTGACCTTTCTGAAAGTCGACAGTTGTGACAGTAAGATTTGCGACTCAAGGCATCGGCAACCACATTGGCTTTGCTAGGATGATAGTGGATTTCTAACTCATAATCCTTGATAAGTTCTAGCCATCTTCTCTGCCCCATATTCAGATCTTGCTGAGTGAAGATATATTTCAAACTCTTATGATCAGTGTATAGATGCACAAGATTCCTAAGAAGGTAGTGTCTCCATATCTTCAAGGCTAGAATTACATATGCTAATTCCAGATCATGAGTAGGATAATTTTGTTCATGCCGTCGAAGTTGTCTTGAAGCGTAAGCAATCACACAGCCCTCTTGCATCAAGACGCATCCAAGACCTATACCAGAAGCATCACAATACACATCGAAGGGTTTGGTGATGTTAGGTTGGGCTAAAACAGGTGCGGTGGTCAAGTGCTTCTTCAGAGTTTGGAAAGCTTCTTCACAAGCACTATCCCAGACAAATATGATGCCCTTCTTTAGCAGCTCGGTCATTGGCTTGGCAATCTTAGAAAAATTAGGAATGAACCTCTGATAATATCCGGCAAGTCCAAGAAAGCTACGGACTTCAGTGACTGATGTGGGAGGTTTCCAATTCAGCACATCTTGCACCTTGCTCGGATCTGTGGCAATACCTTCCGCGGATACAACATGACCAAGGAAAGGCACTTCTTTCAGCCAAAACTCGCACTCGCTGAATTTGGCATACAATTTATGATCCCTTAGCCGTTGAACTACGATGCAAAGATGCCCAACATGCTCTTCTCCAGACTTCAAGTATATGAGAATATCATCGATGAATACCACCACAAATTTGTTCAGTTCTGACATGAATACCGAGTTCATCAAATACATGAAATAAGCTGGAGCATTTGTTAGTCCAAAAGAAATAACAAAGTATTCATATAGACCGTACCTCGTAGAGAAAGCAGTTTTCGGTATGTCTTCGGCACAGATTTTAATTTGGTGATAGCCAGAACGAAGATCAATCTTGGAGAAAACCTTGGCAAAAACCAATTGATCAAATAAGATATCAATGCAAGGTAGTAGATATTTGTTCTTGATGGTGACCGCGTTTAACGATCAATAATCCACACATAGCCTCAGAGATTCGTCCTTCTTCACAAAGAGAGCAGGACATCCCCATAGAGATGAGCTAGGACGAATGAAACCCTTGTCTATAAGCTCTTTCAATTGCACCTTCAGTTCGGCCAACTAATTTAGAGCCATCTTATACGGCCTTCTGGAGATAGGAGCGGTCCCAGATTGGAGGTCAATCCGAAATTCTACATCTCGGTCAGGAGGCATACCCGGCAAATCTTCGGCGAAGACATCCGGATAGTCACGTACTATAGGAATCTGCTCCAAACTTTAACCGGTCACATGATAGAGCAAAGATATGGTATGTTTGGGAGAGGACAATTGGAGGATCATTGGACCATGAAGAGGTGAATTCAAGTTAACCTCCCGAGGAGCTATATGCAAGATTGCGCTATGATCTTTCATCCAACTCATTTCATAAATAATATCTATTTCTTAACCCTTCAAGATTATAAATGAGGATCTATAGATTTTTCCTCCTAGGTTAATAGGTGTGAAACGGGTTTCATGAGTTGCAATTATCCTTCCACCCGGGGAGATAATAACATAGGGTGTTCTCATAGGGGCAGTGGTTAGATGACACCTTTCCACACACGCTAGACTTATAAAATTATGTGTGGCATCAGAATCAAAAAGTACTAACACAGAATGGTCATGTATGGAAAACATACCCGCGAGTACTTCTTCGTTTTCTGGAAGTTCAGCAAGAGAAGTATAATTGACTCGACCAGTCTTGGGTGCATTATTCCTCTGCTGAGGAGCTCTGTTGACAGCTGAAGGACGAGCATTATTGTTGCGGTTGGGTTGCTGCCTAAGCTGACGACAATCTTTAGCGAAGTGGCCAGTCTTGCCATATTTGTAGCACGGATAAGAGTTTGGCCTTGCCACTTGTGAAGCTTGCTGCAGTGGAGGTCTAGACCCATAAGTATGCTGCTGAGGTGGGGCGTTAAGAGCCCTTGACTACTAAAAGGAAGGAGGACGAAAGCTTCTCCCTTGCAGCACTGCAGCTCGGAACCTCAGACCCATAGGAGAAGTAACAGCCAAACAATACTTTGGAGGAGCTTAGCTAGAAGAACCAACCATTGCCCTCTTCTTTTTTTTCTCCACCTGGTGAGTGCGTATGGCATCCTCTTGAGTGATAGCCGCACTCACCAAATAACTGAAAGTACCTTGGGTGTAGAGTGCTAGGTGATCACGAAGCTTTGTACTTAGACCTCTCTTGAAACACTCTTTCTTTTTATCTACATGATGAGAGGCGTACCGCGTGAGATAATTGAACTTACGAGAGTACTCATGCACGCTATCCTGACCCTGTTGGAGATTGAGGAACTCTTGCAGCTTGCGATTCATGAGGCCCTCAGGAATATGATGTGCTCGGAATGCAGCACGAAACTCGGCCCACTCGACTTGATGATCGACGGGCAGTGTAGCTTCATAACTGGCCCACCAGGCTCTAGCAGGACCATGAAGTTGTTGAGCAGCAAATAGAGTCTTCTGATGCTCAGTACATCAGATAAGTCCAAACTTGGACTGGATGGTGCGAAGCCAATCATCCGCATCCAGAGGATCAGCAGCATCAGCAAATACTGGGGGATGAGTTGCCAAGAACTCTGAGAAGGTCGTTTGCTGAGGCTGTTGACATGCTTGATGGTTGCTTTCACCCATGCTTTGGTTCTGGACCAGCATTCGCATCAACTCGTTCTGAGTGGCCATCAATTGCTCGACGGTCACTTGAGATGGTGCTGGTGGAGGCACTTGCGGAAGTGCTCCTTGCTGAGATGCCCCTTGCTGAGAGGATTGCCCCTCATAGATCTCAGCCACGCTACGAGTACCGATCATTCTGCAATACAAGTGCGCATACCGTTAGTAAGGAACTCGACATAAGTCATAAACAGATAGAACATTAAAATAAGAGTATAAACATTCTCTCAGACCACCAATGGTGTTCCTTCTTAACACTTGAATTATGGTTAGCATAAAAGTGATAAATTAGCTTGACACAATAGCTTGTATGCAAAATAAGACCAAAAACAGTACAACGCCCAATTCTGTCCCGGACTGACAGCCGTCACAGAAATGATTTCTAGTGCTGATAGAGGTCGAATCAGAAATGGAGTTGAATAACAAAGTGGTAGAGGACTTTCATAGCTTTCTAACGCATATTTACTCGTCCTCATACGAGTAATAGATCGGAAGATGTGGATTTTTGAAGCTGACAGAAGAAGCTGAAAACGAAAGTAACTATGAGTAGAACCTATTTGGTACTAAAGCTTGGAGAATTTTGGGTCAAGAAAACAGAAGAAAAGATATTTCAGACCCAAACACGAAGATCCAGATTATCATTTTCAGAGGGTAATTTAGGTGGGTTGTGTTTTAACTTTTCATGCAAATGCAATGCGAACAATATGCCAGCCCTACGTCTTCACCAAAATAAAAGAAATAGTCTAATATAGTGACCATATGCGACCGCAGTGGCAACTCGGTCTCCTAAACTCAGTTAGTCGCTTTCTACGTGCACTGCTGCGGAGTTAGCGTACCTGTAGAAAATGGATCAAGCAACCACAAGCAGGCAAAAACAAAAAAAAAACTTACGTCCCGTATCATTGCCATACGGGGCGTCCTCAAGTAAGCCATGTCTTGAGGGACATGACCGTGATTCATATCACACGGCAAGAGGTCCACGTTTACCATTAGGTAGCGAATGGCCGCACTCCCCATTAGCGGCAAATGTTTCATATGTTCCGAAGAACATATTCACTTCCCGTACTGATCGCTGTACGAGATACTTCATACCTCTGAACCTCGTATGGATGAGCCCTCAACTTTTCACCGCATTCAAGTGCGTACCTTACCTTCTTACCTGAGCGTAGCTATCGTTGCAAGAAATTAAACAACAGAAAGCTAAAAGGAATGTTAGTATGCCACTTGACGACTCATCTAACATAGTCTTTAGCTGGGTTGACTAAATAACACTATATCGTCGTGAAATTTTTGAAAATAACTCGTTTTTAGTTGTACTAACCCCGATCTAGCTCTGATACCACGCTGTGGCAGAACCGCCCCAAAACACTGGACGGCTCACCTAGGATCGATATCGGGTGATATTGAGCAACAATACCCAAATAGTACAACACGAGTGATAATATAAAATAGGAAACCGATTAAGTCTTACAATAAAGTTCAAGTAGTCTTAAGAAAAATAAGTTTAAAACATAGTTTAAAACATAGCGGAAGTGATAAGGAAGAGATACGACAGTTTTCTACTATGAAACATATCTTGCCCTAAGACATGCTTCACTCTTCGCGACCGAAGTTCGGTGAGGAGAGAACCGGTTCACAGGATCAGTTCGCAGGAGCCTCACCTTCCCACACTCCTTGGCCGCAACAGCCACAACAGCTACTTGCAGGTTGAGCTACACACAATAAAAAGGAGAAACAACAAACCGTGAGTACTAATTACTCAGCAAGTCTTATCCGTCCAAATTGACTAACTACAGCCTACTCCTAAGCATGAGAGGCTGACTCAGGGGATAGCCATTTGTATAAAACATGGCACTAACAGTGAATCCTTACTTTTAAGTTTTAGCAGTTAATTAAGTACAAAGAAGAATAAATTTAATTTGCACTATCATCTACTACAATCATGGTTGCCAAACAATTACCCATAACTAAGCAAACAAATCATATTATCATTATTATTAGTCTAGTTATTACTACGACATGACACAGTGAACAAGTGGTACTCGTTACTGTGAGTGGCAGCGATTATAATCGATTTACACGAGCTGGGAAAACCTGAAGTACACGACATATACGCGCTTCCCAGAAGCCGCACATGGCCACCTTTCGCTCAACCCATAGGGCCGGTCCGAACAGGCGCACCTCTCCTGAGCACAGGGTCCTCCAAGCGATCACCACATAGGACATATCCATGGTTAGACACAAGACTCTCCTCCGCCATCGCCAAAAGAGAGGTGGGGGTCATCTAACCACTACGGTGTTTTACTACATCAGTTTTCTGAGTCCCATGTCCTCAGTATGTATTCGGTACGTTCAAACTTGCTCAACAGGGCCACACTCAAATCGGTCCTTAACCGACACAGACGGGGCTACCACCGCGAAGCCCAGCCTTCTCAATCCCTCCTATACTCCATCTCGGCCCGGTCTCAGGTTTATTCAGGTGTGGGATAAAAATCAAATCTACAATCTCGCGAGTGAGGTTTCTCATTCACTCAACTTCTACCGTTGATTAAAACTCATAGCTAGCTCTATATCGAGTTACATGTACCAATATACCCTTAATAGGATAAGTAACACTATCGTGCATTCTAGGGTTCCAAACAACTCCTACAACTTAATGCACAGTACATTAGCTATTCAATACAGTGACAAAACAAGAATTTTAAACAGGGTTAATGCACCGGGGCTTGCCTTCGGTTTGCTGCGAGTTAGCACAAACAAGAGGAAGGTCTTCAGCGACGGACGACTCTGGAGCGATCAACGCTAGATCTTGGTCTTCCGTGACGTTTTCTAAATATGTGAAATGATATGCGAGTAGTTATGCACCTAATGACATCTAATATTTTTACTCGTCATCGCATGTGACAAGGATGCTCACATGCGATGATATGCTCATGAATGCGTGTGACAAGGATGAATATGCGATGATATGACAAGAAAAGTATGATGATTTCATGAAAAGGAACTTTATTAGACTAAGGTGGTGCTGGGATTTTTATGAAAAGATTTCTAAAATGAAATCCTATATTACACTAAATAGTTTATACTATGGAAGATAAATTCTAAATTTTCTTAATATGGTTCTTGATGGCATAAACTACAATTTTAGTTGCTCAAAATATTAACAAGGCTATAAACAAATTTCTAGACCAATTTTATAATTTATTGCAATATTATGAATTTCTAATGAATTAATACGTATCTAAGAATAATAAATTATTTATAAATAATATTTAAGTGTATAAATTCTAAATAACTATAAGATGACATATATTAATTAGTAGAACATAATTCTAAATTTTTCACAATTTTAATATGCAAGAAAAATGGATGTATGAATTTTAAATGATTTCATAAGAAAAATGGATGTATGAATTTCATAATTCTAAATGATTTTTGAAAATAATTTAACTACTCAGCCGCCAGGGCCACGTGGCGGCTTCGTGTTGCGGCCACACGCAGGGCCACAAGGTGGCCGCACAGGATCCGGCAGCTGGCCGAGCGGTCGAGCTTGGCCATGGTGGCCGGACGGGCGGGCGGTGACGCGCTCATCGGTGCTCCGGTCCGAGCAGCGGTTCCGATGCCGAAATGAGCGGCGCAGTGCAGGGAGCTTGTAGGAGGGGTCGCCTGGCGGTGGAGCGCACCCGAGAGGTGCCGGCGTCGAGGGGCGGCGCGGGCAGAGCTTCAGCATCGGAACCGCTGCTACAAGGAGAGCGTAGAAGAGCTACAAGGTTGACGAGGATCCGAAGTTCTTGGCCCTAGAGCTTCACTGGAGAGCGTAGAAGAGCGGCGTCGGGGTTGTCGTCGACGAGGAGGCTCCGAAGGTGACGGCCATCGGCGGGGTGGCGTGCTCAAGCGGTCGGCCGACGGTGAAACCTGCAATGGCGCCTCAAAACTCGACGATTCAACCGGAAAATGGTTCCAAGTGTTCGCAGGGGAGTTGTAGAAACATGTGTATCGACGAATCGAGCGAATTCGCTGGAGCTCACCGGCTTTCAGTCAAAGAACGGCCGGCGGTCCAAAATCGCGCAGGTTGGGAAAAACTTAAATCCGGCAAGCTCAAAGGGCAGGGTGTGCGAGTGAAGGTGCTAGCGAGCTAGAGGAGAACGAGGTCCAGCTCCTGGCCGAGTGGGATGGTCGGGGACAGCTCCGGCGGGGCGCTTCCACGGCGGCGACGAGTTCAGCCGGTGGGGTGCCAGTGCGCGAGAGAGGGAGAAGGGAAAATGAGGAGGGAGAGAGCGCCGGCAGGGGTGACGAGATGAAGGATATGGACACAGGGAGGGGCGTGTGGCGCTCATGTGTGAAGAGGGCGCGAGGAGTTCGGCAGCTGGCGCGGTGCGTGGCAGTGTGCGGCAGGAGAGAGGAGGAAGAAGGAAGTTAGGGGGCTGACATGTGTGTCCCACGGAAGTTTTTCTTTTTCTCTAATTTTCCCGGAATTTCAGTGCTGCACTGTTTTTGCCCTGAAAACCTTCCTTCCTGAGCTCGAAAAATTTTGATTTTTGCAGGGTGGTAGATATTTTTAAATTGAACAACTTTTATTTTGGGCATATGTTCAAAATTGAAATAAATAAAATGATATTAAATTTTGAAGAAAGATTAGCTTTTAGAGGAAAATAATTTATTTGGGGTTTTCAAACTTGAAATAATTTTTTTCCAAAAATTTCAAAAATGCAAGTGGTTGCAAGAGATTTCAAGAGAGAGTTTTGTATCACAAAATTTCATTGAAAATTTTGAATTCACATTTTGAATTTCAACTTTGAATTTGGGACAAATCTGAAATTGGGTTTAAATTCCTTCGAGCTCAGATTTTTGGAAATTTTGAATTCAAATGAGGTGTCTTATTATTCGGAAACACGAAGTGTTACAGTCCGGCTCTTTGTAGTCATCGGACAAAATTCTTGGACAGGACAGCCCGGTGATCTCCTTGATCAGCGCAATCTGGGCCATCTATTTTGATTTCATTTAATCCCAGCCGTTGATTTGTTTATGACCTAGCCGCACGTGCACCTAATCTATTACTTCAAAATTCGTGCAAACTTTCCTTGAGTCAGTCGCCCTACCGTCGCCTGTCACCGCCGCCGCAGCTCACCTCGCCGCCATTCGCTTCCCTACCTCCGACCGCCGCGCTCCACCTCGCAGCTGCTGTTGCCGCCTCATCGCGCTTGCGCTGCCCTGCTCCGCGCAGTTCCACGCGCGCACTGCTGTGCCCTAGCTTGCCGTGCTGTCACCGCCCTAGCGCTGCCGCTTCACCGTCACCTGAGCCACCACCGCCCCAGCTTGCTTCCATGTCGTTGTGCTCAACTTCGTTGTTGCCTCCTACTCTCGCGCAAAACCCTCAGTAGGGTTATTGATTCCGAGGTGATCGGACGTGTTCCTGTGTGATTTTCGGTGGTTCCCGGCATTCTTCTCCAAGATATTGAATTATATCTCATACATTTCATCGAAAATGCCTCGCATGCCTTGTTTGTTAATTAATTGCAAAAATTGGTATAAATTGTTTAAAGGTTTCACCTTTTATTGCCAATTGACGTGATTAGTTGACAATTTCCTGTACTTGGTGCCATAATGAGTGATAGTTGAACAGTGGGTCAGGACAGATTCAGTGGTAGTCCAGAAGTCTCAGTCAGTCCAGTGGTTACTTGGACGGGTTAAGAGCCAAGCTCTTAATCCTATCTTGCAGTGTCAGCTGGTCAGTAGTGCTTTTAACGTCAGTTGATCTTTCAGACAGTTGACAGTATGGGCAGCCAGAGACCAAGTTCATAGGAGAAGGGAAAGAGCAAGACCGTAGAGCCTGAGAAGAAGAAGATGCAGAGGACAGGCGACCTTGTGTAGGACAGAGCTCTAGCTGCTGCAGATATGAATGTTCCTCCACAGAGGAGGCGTAGTGCTTTGAGGATTGGTAGTTTTGAGTCCCAGGGAGAGTTGAGGAGGTCGACCCGACAGAGAGTGACCACCACTTCTCTAATGGTAGTGGCACAGCCGCGGAGAGCTCCTGCTCGTAGGTAGTAGAGAACCGCGATGGGAGAGGCAGTCCAGAAGAGCTCACAGCAGAGAACACAGAGATGTCCACATCAGAGGACTGGAGTGTGTGAGGTGTGCACTGCTAGAGCCGAGAGACCTCGCCGGGCCATGGGCTAGATCGCAGAGGTTGAGGTGGATTTGCTGAAGCTGAAGGCCCGACCATCAAGGCCAAGAGGAGAGTGGAGTTCACTGCTTGAGTCCCCGCTGGCAGACATGCGAATGATGTTCAGTTTTGGACAGTACTCCAGCGGAGGATCTATGAGGCCTACGGGAGGTAGCTTGCAAATATGGGCAAGAGCTCAGTGTTTGCTGCACACCGCCACAGTTTTTTGGAGGCACTGAGCAGAGGAGCTGGGGTTGACATGGAGAAACACATCTCTTATCTTTCAAAATTATCAGAGTTAGTCACCCAGCCCCTTAGGTACAGTGAGGAGGTAGTTCTGGAGTTCTATGCCTGCCTGTGGATCTCCTCCGATAGGTCTTATCTCTGGTTCATGTATCGAGGGGAGCCACACTGTTTTGAGAGGTCCGATGTCTTGACTGCTCTAGAGTTTTTATCTTCAGAGACACGGATCCACACTTTGGTCCATCTGGATTTCTCTCCACCATTTAGACCATTTGGAGGGATGGAGCCAAGTGATGAGAGGTTGAGTATTGGTTTCCCGCCACCTTATAGGGAGCACTGTTCGAGGAACCCTCTGAGGTTGACACACGAGGCACATGTCTTGAGAGGGTTGCTAGGCAGGACGATAGCCTCGAGAGCTGGCTACAGAGAGCGAGTCATTATTCTACATCAGTGGTTGATCTGCTATTTGCGGAGGCATGAGATCTTTGACTTGACAAAGTTGCTGCTTGCTCAGATGGAGGATATTGTCTATGAGGGGATTGGAGCACGTCAGTTATCTTTTGCCCCCTACATATGTCTGACATTGAGAAGAGCCAGAGTGGTGACTAAGAAGTATTCAGCGTTATCAGAGATCACCACCTACTTCAGTCCAGCTGAGCCATTCGACTCCAGGGTTCTACGAGTTTCAGCTTCTAGGAGCACCCTTGGAGGAGAGGACACCACCGCCTCGGAGGATGTTGACACTGAGGCTCCGAGGGAACACAACCGAGTGCTGGGAGCACTAAGGCTCTAGGTCTAGCCAAGACTCCAACCTCTCGTGCTACACTTGACCCTGCTCTTGGTGCCAGATTAGATGCTATTCAGGCAGAGCAGGAGGAGCAGAGGAGATTTCGAGAGGAGCAGATTAAGCTTATGCGTCGAGAGAGGGCCGAGTTCGAGAAGAGGATCCGACTCGAGCGCCTTCATATTGAGGAGCTGCTTCGGATAGAGAAAGAGATTGCAGAGAAGAGGAGAGGGTAGGACAAAGAGTTTTATGAGAGGTCGCAGCACTCTCAGCTGGAGATGGCAACAGCTATTTCGTATATGTCTACCGGATTTGAAGCTATAGCGTCTTATCTCCAGGGGCCTGGTATGCCGCCTCTTCCAGCGTTTTTGGCGACTATGCTACCGGGTCCCCTGCCTTCACAACTCCAGCCTACTACACCTCAGCCTCAGTATACTTCAGTGCCAACATTCACTTCTGAGTTGTAGAGCCAGAGTCAACAACATCAGCAGTCCACTTTCACTACACTGCTCTCAGCCCTGCTTTCACCGTTCGTACCTTTTGGGGCAGCTAGCACAGTCACGACTACTAGAGGGGTCAGTGTGCCTGTTACATCTTCTCAAGTCTCTCTAGTTTCCTCATACTCTATGTCGATGCTATTTGCTTCAGCTGAGCCGAAAGTGTCCGTACCGGCATTGGAGTTAGGAACGGTAGTGGGTAGTTCTCCTCTTGCTCCGAGAGTTCTTTCTTTTGAGGCTACCACTGCTGAGTTAGCTTTGATAGAGCCCCCGCAAGAGGCTTCACAGACAGAGCCATCAACCACTAGAACCGAGTAGCCCAGAGCTTCAGATGTAGATATGTTGGTTGAGGCCGGATACTTTCCAGAGGAGGCAGCTCAAGCCCTTGCCAGTGCAAATCAGCTAGCTTCAATTGAGGGCAAGAAGGCATTTCCGGCGTCTTCTTTAGGTCTGAGTGCTTTTGATGATGTTGAGCAGGCAAGAGGAGATCAATCAGCGGCAGCGGCAGCTCAACCAGTAGAGGAGCAGCCTCCGACTGTCACTGCATCCAGCTCTTCAGCCACATAAGATTAGATCTTCTGTAGGAATTGGGTGAGTCATGAGGTGTATCGTTCTAAGAGCTAGCTGTCTAGGGGGAGGCCGTGGATGGGTAGTTAGGGCTCTAGATTGCTTTTGATGGATTTCATTGGCTCTTTGTGGCATTTTGATGAGCTTGTGTTTTAGTTGCACTCAGTTTTTAGACTAACCCTATGGTTTCTTTGAGTATGGCTCCTAGTGCTTTATCTGTTTTGCAGGTTCCATTGTGCATGTGCGCTCCCTTCTCATTCTCAATCGTGCACTATTCTTTGTCAAACCAACGTTCTCCCTCTCTATTTGCTTCTTCGGTGCCATCTTTTTGGATGATTAGAAGACAAAAGGGGAGAGAGAGCTACTAAACAGGAGGAGAACTTCCTACCCATAACAAAGGAGGGGAACTCTTGCAAAATTTTTCTAAGAAGTCATCAAGGTAAGGGGGTAAGTGTTTTTTTAGATGTATTTTATTCTCTATCTTCTTTCATCTTGTTTGGACTGTTTGTGAGTACTATGGTTGTCATCAATCATAAAAAAAGGAGAGATTATAAGCTTCATGACCTTTGAAGTCCACTAAAAGATATGAATTGATTTTGGTGACTGAATGAACAACTATAGGTAACGGTTGTGTTCTAGGTATCACCCCGCTAATTCTACATCAATATGGTGCGCTTCCTTGGTGGATGACAAGGACGAACCCTAGAAGATGAGTTGTCGAGCGTCGGATGACCAAGGCTAAGGACTAGCTAGAGAGTCCATAGGAACGCCGGTACTATTAAGAGGAAAAAGGTCATTTGTCTCCTGTCATACAAGTGTTAGAGGGTGTGAATGCTCCTTAGATCCTCAGAAAGCACTGAAGATGGCAGAGAAAGCGAAGTCGAAGATCGAAGCTCAAGATCTAGCTAAAGACTCAATCACCGGACAGTCCCGTGAGGTCACTGGACAGTCCGATGAACCCTGGAGAAGCCAGTACAGAGAGATGTGCTCTCTGGAGTCGAGGAGGATCAGTCACCGGACAGTCCGTCGGTGTAATAACTGGACAGTCTGGTGAGACAGAAGCTAAAGTCTAAAGAAGATGTCTCTGGGAGTTCAAAAGTGAAAGTCACCGAACAGTCTGGTAAAGGTATGCACCAGACAGTCTGGTGTCCTATAGAATAGATTTCAGAGAGGGTGTTTCTCTAGCCGAAGAGGAAGAAGGGTCATCGAACAGTCCGGTGGTTCAGTCACCGAACAGTCTGGTGATTGCATAAAGCAGTCAGTTTTATGACATCACGCCCCAACGGTTTTTTCTGGTCTTAGAGCCTATTGAAACTGTGGAAGGGAACATTTTTCAGTGTGCCCTTGATCAGAATTGCTGGAATCAAGTTGTGAGAGGTCAAGAGACACCACCAAGAGAGCACATTGCAAGATTGGAGATCTTTGGTACTAGTAAGAGAGTAATAGGGAGCATTCATACACTTCTAGAGCTTGTAAGGCTTGAGAGGAGTGATCTTTGCCTATTACTCTTGGTGTGGGCAATCTAGACCGGCTAGGAGTCGGTGATCGATCTTCTGAGGAGATTGGAAGACGTCGCCAAGTTTGTAAGCGGTTCTGGGTCTCCCGCTCGAAAGGGACACCAAGATGGAGCATCCGAGCCTTGGAGGCTTGCTGTAGCGCTTGAGAATTGTGTGCGACAGCCGGGTCGCCGGTGTCTTCACTTCGAGAGTGAAGCATACCTTTATGAGTATCGTTCCGGGAACGTCGAGAGGGACCGGGACTCCGATGGAAGTGGTACAACTAGGATTAGAGGAAGGAGCCTACATTTCGAGACCTCGAAAAAAAATCACTGAGCACTCTCTATATCACTCTCTTTACTTACCGTATTTATCGTTTGAGTAGTGTGATAGGTTGTTGTTTGATTCCATTTGGTGGCTATCTGCTAGTGCTTGCTTATTGTTATTTTCTTATCACTAGCATTATTATTAGAGGGTCTTGATCTACTAGACTTATTTTGGTTCGTTTCTGTTGCAGTTAAATCTTATAATTTTAGTTCGTAGAGAAATTAATGCTATAAATCCACCGATTCAATCCTTTTTCTCGGTGTCTTTGATCTTTACAATCTATCAGAATATGGGTGATAATATTTCTCAGTAACTTAAATAATTAACAAACATACTAGGAACTACCAAAAAAAATTCTTACTGCATCGTCAGTATCTGGAAGGTTTATTTGTCTACAAATAAATTATCCTTGTCTTCAAGCTAACAAAGTCAAAGCTGCAGCCCTCAGCAGGCAACAGTGCTAGCGTTTGTTGAGGCCTACATATTAGAAGGACATCTAAGCCAACTTATACTAATTAAAAACATTCTTGAAATTAAAAATGACAAGATTTTCAAGCATTCATAAGAAATTATGAATTATGTCTCCCGGATACATGAGACAGGGTCTAACAACCTATCAGAGAACCAAAAGAATATCCACTCCTCACAAGGAAGATTCCCATTTCTATAAAGAAAAGAAAGGATTAATTTGATATGCAGTACATGCCATTACAATTTTTCAGAATTTGAGAGATGATATCTGGATCCATGCTCCCCTGCAAGTGACACATCGATGTCATATCTCCAAACTAAAAAAAAATTATATTACATTATAAAGAGGAGTTAGAATGACACTTTTTTATTTGAACGAACAACCTAAAAATTTAGAGAGCATGCATGTGGGACCACCGGGGAAGAGCCACACCAGTGAGAAGGTGACCAGCGGTCCACGAGGAAGGTGCGACTAAGAATTAGAGATGGCAACAGGTTCATACCCGTCAGGTTTTGCTATTCCATACCCATACCCATTTAACTATCGGGTAAAATTTTTCCCCACACCCATGAGTATTTTGCGGGTCTCAGATACCCGTTAAAGATGCGACTATAATTATAATTAGTTATTTTATATATATTTATAGTATATATTTACCATAAATATTCAAGTTATTGACATATAATAAGTTAAACTAATGCAAATTTGAATTAAATGTGAAACATTAGGTAAAAATATAAAAATAATCTATGTGATATAATATTTTATATACTTATGTCTAATGAAAATATGTATTTTTATATGTCAGGTATATATCGGGTATCGAGACAGGTAGAACCTTTTCGTACTCGTACTCGTTAAGTTCACGGGTATAAAAACTCTCTCACCCGTACCCTAACGAAGTAATTACCCGTCAGGTATCGGGTTTCGAGGCCCATTGCCACCTTTGCCAAGAACAACGAGAGGAAGATTTGATATGGCAGAGGAGGACCAGGTTTTTTGGCTCAAGCTGAGTGTGGAGTCCAACTGTCATGCGGTTGGCGACGTATGGGTCTGAGGTCCACATGTTGGTGATGGATAGTATGGTAGGGAACTGTGTTAACAACGATACATTGCTCAGGTTTTAATTTGTGACAGCTATGAAAATAAGATAAAACTCT
>BCLH01003020.1:0-12722 GCA_001602315.1 Zoysia pacifica
TGTCATTCTAGCAATATGTGATGTTATTTTCTATTGTCTTTGATTTTGCAGAGCAGAACAATTTTGCATAGAAGATACTCGCTTCTTTCAAGAAAAAACTTTACGTTTAGGTTCCATTTCATCTAATTTTAACTAATAAATTATATAGATTTAATTAAATTTAACAATATAAGACTTATAATTTTAAATTAATCATAAGAACTACGGTAGTAATTTCAAAAAAATATTTACATTATTAAAGTTGATTAAATTTATAAAAATGATTAAAATTAAGTGGTATGAAATCCAAACTTAAAGTTTTTTACAACAGCGATAGCAATATAAGACCCCGTTTGAAATGTGAATTTTTTTATTTTTTTTAAAAAAATAAAACTGATCTTTTTAAAAATTCTTGTTAATTTTTTTGTTGATCGGAAAATTCTTGTTAAATTGCTGCTTCAAACGGCATAAACTAAAACTGGGAATGAGCACCCGAGCCACGAGTCACGACAGAGACCGCACCGCGGTGCGCGGACACGTCTGGTGGAATCCTCGTCATCTCGTGGACTGCCAGAATCTTTCCTCGCCCCGGCCCAAGATTCTGACCACGCTCACCTCCAAGCCCACGCATTACCGGTCACCCTACTCCAATGACAAATGGTCCCCACCGTACTGCGGACCGACATGTCAGTACCCTCAACTGCTACCCGGCGCGCGACAAACGCCGCAGCCGCACATGTGAGAGCGGCGCACAAACAGGGAATCCGACGGCGGTGATGACAGAATTAGCCCTCCCGAGCAAAGCCCTAACCGGATCCCCTGACCCTCTAAACCCACCACCCCCATTTCCGCCACCCCTGAGTCCCTGACGCGAGCCAGCTCCGGTTGGCAAATCGGGTCGTAGCAGCAGCCGAAGCGCGCCGGACGTCCGAGCGCGGCGACCATGTGCGGCATCCTCGCCGTCCTCGGCGTCGCCGACGTCTCGCTTGCCAAGCGCGCCCGCATCATCGAGCTCTCCCGCCGGTAAAGAGCGCTGTCTCGTCACGCTCCCCACTCTTATCCTCTGTTTCGTCCCGCATCTGTCCCTGCGCGCCGCTGGGGACGCTCGCGTCCGAGCGTCGTGTTGGTGGCGGGAATTCGGCGGTCGGTTCGGGTGGATCAGGAGACGGGAGTCCTTGTTTTGGTGGTTCGTTTAGCCGTTTTTCGTGGGTTCACCGATTGCTTTTGATTGATAGTTTACTTTGAGTTTGGATCGGTTCACATGAGTAGTTAGCAACTTAACATGCGGTCTATGTGGTCGAATTGTCGAGACAATGTTTTTGGTTTCGAGGTCATTTTATATTCGGAAAAGGCGTGGTTCCTATCACACATTTTGATTTTGAAGAAGTGCGCCGGTAGGTTGATGGTTTGTTCATGCCGTTTCAGCCCTGAGAAATTGGAAGTACCGGATTTTGAAAATGTAGCTTGATCTAATATACGTAACCATGTAAGACATTCCTGAGGACATGAGGTGATGCGCCTCTTTTTCAATTTCGAAAGGAGTATCCTATCCCTGTTGTAGAGAATAAAACCGAGTATGCTGGAGATGTTGTCTTGCTTGTCAATCTATTGTATGTAAACATTGTTAATTTGAACAAGAGCAAAATTAGTATGTATGGATGTTCATAGTTACCACTACCAGTAGTGTTTTTTTTGGTGATGCTTTCTGAAGTGCTTGTGGTGCAACAACAGAGCAGGTTTCAATTTTTGTGATAGGACAACCTTATGGTCTATTATAGAATTATTCATCCTTCCTTTGTGCAACCTGCATGTTGACTTGTAATGCAGAAAACTCTGTTTTCTTCATGTTTTCATTTGTGCTTGTCCTGAGATTTTCTTTGGAATGTTGACTTGGGATCATGGTTAAACGTATTCTATGATATCACTGATTCTGCATATGAAGTAAAATACTCTTTCTGAGATGCATGGTGATTATGGTTTCAACTTTGGTAAAACACACTCCCTCACAATTATATATATATATTTTTTTACTCATGAGCATCCACTGATGAAGGATGTGAATTGACTTGGTTGCCAAAACTTATTGCCAAATGCATAAGAGGAGAAAAGAAGAAAAATTGACTATAAGTCCTACAAGGACTTACGATCTGAACAGGGTTTGGCAAGCAATATTTTTAATAAAAAGCTGAGTAAAAATATTATTTTCTGATTAAATGTGTACAAACTTCTCCATCTAGGAAACAAAATATTTTGAGTAGCTGTTCTCTGGATTTGAATTAATACTGGACTGAATACTTCCATATTTATCACTTCATAGGTTACGGCATAGAGGACCTGACTGGAGTGGTATACACTGTCATCAAGACTGTTATCTTGCACACCAGCGGTTGGCTATTATTGACCCAACATCTGGAGACCAGCCTTTGTACAATGAGGATAAGACAGTTGTTGTGACGGTCTGTATCCAGATATGGAATAGAAGCTCTATATCATATACATTTATTTATGCTAGCTGGAGTTCATTTCAGAGTGTTCATGTGTAGCATGTCTGTGTTCTGCTTTTGGCGACTGTACCTGGATTAATGCTCTGCTTTTGGTAACTGACATTTGTTTCCAGATGATTTTGAGTTTGGGGGGGGGGGGGGGGATCAGTTTATTGACATGTTCATGTATCTTTATGTATCATGGTCTTAATCTTCTCCACATCATGCTTTGAATAAATTAATTATATAGAATAATATGCTTTTATTTTATATTGTTTCTTTTGAAAGGTGACTTGTCTCCTAGCTCTGACAAGATAAAACTTTTCTTCTCATTGATTGTTTTAGGTGAATGGAGAGATCTATAACCACGAGGAATTGAAAGCTAAGTTGACATCTCATCAATTCCAAACTGGCAGTGACTGTGAAGTTATTGCTCATCTTGTAAGCTAAATATCATTTTTTTGCACTTCTTTTTTGATGCCATTGTTGTATGCTTTTACCAACTTGATCACTCTTAACCCAATCATTTCTTCTGACGTAAACCTAGTATTTATTGGGTTGACATATTTAATGCTTTATTTATGCAGTACGAGGAATATGGTGAAGAATTTGTGGATATGTTGGATGGCATGTTCTCATTTGTTCTTCTCGACACACGTGATAAAAGCTTTATTGCAGCTCGTGACGCTATTGGCATATGTCCTTTGTACATGGGCTGGGGTCTTGATGGTATGTAGTGCTAGGTAGTTCATCCAGCTACTTTATCATTCTAGGAGTACCAAAATTTTTAAGTGTGAATTTTTTATACTCTTTTTTATTTTATGTGTATGTTGTAGGAACTGAGTCTAGCTCAGTTGGTTAAGGGTGTGGGTTTACATCCTGACCCAGGTCCACATCTTCTTTGACGTGAATTTGGGTGCCTATTTCTTCTTAAGTAAATGCCACCTTGTTCCGCGTAGGTTGGTCGAGTTCTTTTTATATTTATGTTGTTCTGAAATTTCTCTACTTTGTTTAGTTGTACCACTGTTTCTAAGTTTTCAATCCGTGCTTTAAGGCTGGGTTCACACTCCACGGTAATATCTGCAACTGCACAGGCACTGACAAACTATCTGGACTTCTACTAGTTCTTAGAGCCTTACAGTTTTAGAGTCAGCTGCATGGAAGGAACAAGTTAAACTGTTTGTATTTGCTTGGTTCATTCTTAAGGATTAGAGGGCGATGGAGAGGTTAGTTAGAAAAATCTGACATAGATTTGTGTGAGCACTTTGATATCAGTAGTTAGGCTATATAGATTTTACATGTGACTTTTGGATGCTCAAGAGGTTTACTGTTTTCTAAGTGAAATAGACCACAAAATTTATTAGATTTGATAATTGTTCCAGCCACGAACCTTCTGATAATCGTTACCTGTCACGTTAATTGTAAACCTGCTAAAATTCCATTCTCAAACTAAAATAAGATCATTTACTATCTACTTATATTTTAAGGAGATTTATGATTTGTATAGTTAAGAGTTATTTTCCTCTGATATACCTGGGTATTGGGTATATCATTCTTATCCTTTTTTTCTTCAGTCTTGAAGAAATATGCAGTGCGGTGTTGTCACTTCACTTGTTATTCATATTTTATCTTTTTTTTTCTTATGTATATAGAATAATTGCCGCTAGGGATTTTTTTCGCAAATGTTGTTATGTTTGCAGGGTCTGTTTGGTTTTCTTCAGAAATGAAGGCATTGAGTGATGATTGTGAACGCTTCATATCCTTCCCCCCTGGCCACCTGTACTCCAGCAAAACAGGTTGTTTTCTTATATCCTTGCCAAACTGAAAAACTCAGTCATCTGATGCTTGCTACAAGTTTCTTTTCGCTTTCCCAGTTAATCTGTTTTCTTTTATCTTTTGCAGGTGGCCTTAGGAGGTGGTACAACCCACCATGGTTTTCAGAAATTGTTCCTTCAACTCCTTATGATCCTCTGGTGCTTCGAGAGGCCTTTGAGAAGGCATGCACCTTGTTTTTAACTCTTTGTTTCACCTTTGTTCTTTCTGATGCATTATTTGTATCTGGTATGTTGATGCACTGTAGTTATTTTCATGGTAATCACTTTTAGCTCTTTCGTGCCAATATGCTATATTCATGCCTCTGCTTAGGCATTACTTATTTATATCAGTTGATATTATCTGTGCCATTGGCTACTATAGATTACTGTAATGACAATGTAGAATCAGTGTGTGGTTCGTAACATAACTTTCAAATTCTGCTGGCAAAATAAGAGTGATGCACCATCTCGTGTCTTGTGGATTCTGACTTTTGACTTTTCTTTGATTTCCTCTGTTGATTATTCTGCAGGCTATTATTAAGAGGCTAATGACTGATGTGCCATTTGGTGTTCTCTTGTCTGGTGGACTTGACTCTTCTTTGGTTGCTGCCGTTGCTTCACGGTATTTGGCAGAAACAAAAGCTGCCAGGCAATGGGGAAACAAACTGCACACATTTTGTATTGGCTTGAAGGTAAGTTTTTTATGTAGCCTTATTGCTGAGTATCATGTTTGGCAATTTTTCCAGCAAAAGTTTTTCTTGTTGATGAACCTTGACAAGAAAGATGGAATTCTTTCTCGTGATACAAACAAAGGAGGATAGGGGAAAATATGATCAAACTCTTTCTTTTCTTTTTTCATTCTAGGGTTCTCCAGATCTTAAAGCTGCAAGGGAAGTTGCTGACTATCTCGGCACCGTGCATCATGAATTCCACTTCACTGTGCAGGTAACCCTTTTTTCACGTGGTAGAATTTATTTTAAAATATTGTTATTTATTTTTGTCAACAAAATACCAGGAAGGCATCGATGCCTTGGAGGAAGTAATCTACCATATTGAGACATATGATGTAACCACAATTAGAGCAAGCACCCCAATGTTCTTAATGTCAAGGAAAATCAAGTCTTTGGGGGTGAAGATGGTTCTTTCTGGAGAAGGTTCAGATGAAATTTTTGGTGGCTACCTTTATTTTCATAAAGCACCAAATAAGAAGGAATTCCATGAAGAAACATGTCGGAAGGTAATTTAAGGTTTTTGACGGTTAATCTGTTCCTGTTCAAGGTTGTAAGTCAATAATATGCATGTCTGCAGGCTGGCGTACTCATGTGCCCATTTAGTTTGGGTTTTTAGTTGTTCTGTTGGTTTATATGCACATAGTAGCAGTTATATACTTACAGGAAATTGTCCTACCTTTTAGATAAAAGCTCTCCATCTGTATGATTGCTTGAGAGCCAACAAATCAACTTCTGCTTGGGGTGTTGAGGCTCGCGTTCCATTCCTGGACAAAAATTTCATCAACGTAGCAATGGACATTGATCCTGAATGGAAGATGGTATGTACCATGTATTATGCTAGGGAAAATTGATCCTGAATATCAGACATCTGATTTCACAGTGAAGTTTGGTGTCTTGTAAATTCCAGATAAGACGTGACCTGGGCCAGATTGAGAAATGGGTTGTTCGCAATGCCTTTGATGTTGAGGAGAGGCCCTATTTGCCTAAGGTTGGTGAAGTTACATTCACATTATTTTCACCATGTTACTTTTTATCATTTACGCTGTAACTTTAGGTTATTTCTGTGAACAGCACATTCTTTACAGACAGAAGGAACAGTTCAGTGATGGTGTTGGGTATAGTTGGATTGATGGATTGAAGGACCATGCAAATGAACATGTATGCCATCTTTTCTTAACTACTCTGGAAGCCGGCCTCAGCTTATTTGAGTTTTCACTTCTATATTGAAAGTTTTTTCTTAACATTTCAGGTCTCAGATTCCGTGATGATGAATGCTAGCTTTGTTTATCCAGAAAACACACCCACAACGAAGGAAGGGTACTATTATAGGATGATATTCGAGAAATTCTTCCCCAAGGTCTGCAGACCACTATCTGTATTGCTCTTATGACACCTTAAAAAAGATTGCCTCTACCCCTACATGACCGTCTGATCATTGCAGCCCGCAGCAAGGTTAACAGTTCCTGGAGGCCCAAGCGTGGCATGCAGTACCGCCAAAGCTGTTGAATGGGACGCAGCATGGTCCAAAAATCTCGATCCATCTGGTCGTGCTGCTCTCGGTGTTCATGATGCTGCGTATGATGACACTGGGAAAGCTCCTGCCTCTGATCCAGTCCCGGATGGCCTCCGTCCAGCCATGGCTGAAAGCCTCGCTGCTACGGCGACTGCTGTCTGAAGGTTCTGTTCTCTCTAACAAGATCTTGAACAGAGAAGCTTGTTCGGTGGCTATTTCAACTCTCTTCACAATAATGTTGTCTTAGTTCTCCTTCAATCTGCACTGGAGACATGCCTGTGCTCTATGCGTGCCATCATCTTCGGGTTTATGTATACACTGTTTGTTTATGGATTGATCGACGTGTTGTAAATATTTTCCATTGCAGCCAATTCTAGCATGTTATTTCTCTGCTAGATCGTGCCATGGATCTAGATTAATTTCACCCCTTTTTTTTCAACTGAACCAATTCGCAAGTGAGGCGTGGCATTTTTTTTAGATGGGGACGAACAGTTCCTGTTAATAAAATTATGTAAATCTATTTATTCCGAGTACACCACAGCTTTTCGTAACTCATGCGAACCATCCAGCATAAAATGAACGGTCCAGATCTATCCTACTACTACTACTACACAAGAGCTTGCGCGGAGGATTTGGGACCGTGCCCGTGCCCGTGACCTCCACCCCACCCCGCAAATCCCGCTGCAATGGTGTCCACCGCTACGCGCGCGCGACTCTCGCCGCCGGCGCCCGCTACCTACCGCGCCAGGAAGCGCGAGCGCTCATCACTCGACCATGGACGCGCAGCTGCGTGGCGCCCGTCCGCCGTGAACGCCGCGCTCCGCGAAGACGACCTCAATTGGCAGAGCCGCTCCGAGCGTGTCCCTAGTCGCATCTGGCAGCGGTTCCGCGCGCCACAGTCTGCCTTGCGCTCCTCAAGACGTTGGATTTCCTCGGACGAATCCCCAACTTCCTCCTCTCAAGGTATTAGCCGCTCTTACTAATCTAGCATGCTGTTTGCTTCCGAGAGATTATAATTGCTTGCTGCTATTGCTCACTAGGTGTTTGTCCATATGCCTGACTTAGGTTACGGTTTTTCTTTCCTATTCTTTGCTGTTTCTAACAAAGAACTGGAAAGGAAATTCTTCACCAAGTTAGTGCAAGTAATAAAAATCTGTTGGATCAGTGCAATTTTACAGTTCCTACAAAGTTTTGATCCTTGTCCTTTGCTATGGAAGTGCATTGGTTTGGATTGCTTGATGTGAATTTTTTGTATTCTAGGATTGATGTCGTTCTCGAACAATTAGTTAACTGCTATTGCATTATTTTGCTAGATACCTGCACAATCATGTCGTACAACATCTTGGCTGATCACAATGCCCGGAAACATCCTGACCTTTATTGGGACGTCCCCTGGGACGCTATGAGGTGGGATTCAAGGAGACGTCTCATTATCCATGAAATTAGGCATTGGGAACCCGATCTAGTGTGTCTTCAGGTAAAAAGCGCTTTCTGCAATTCTGCATACTGCTCGTGTCCTCGCACTTCACTGTGAACATTTTGTGGTTTGGAAACTAGGAAGTGGATAGATTTAGAGATATCGCTGCTGATATGAAGAGCAAAGGGTATGAAGGTATATTTCAGGTACGTACTTCCGTAAGATGGTACCTGTCAAATAATTGTGTGTTTCTGCTGTTAAGCACCTGTTACACTATCATTAGGGGCGAAGTGGGGATGCTAGAGATGGATGTGCGACCTTTTGGAAGTCAGAGCGGTATGATTGGTTATTTGGTCCTTCGTTATTTTCATTGTTCTGAATAAATTTTCCTTTTCAATATCTATCTTTGTTTGCAAATGTAGGTTGCGTCTGCTTGAGGAAGATAGTATTGACTTTAGTGAATTCAATCTGCGAAATAATGTTGCCCAAATAATTGTTTTTGAGGTAATTAAATTTGCATAAGTAAAGCTATTTCTAAGTAATAAATGACTATTTGTCAGTCTTGTGACACACACTTTGGCTCATGATTTTATAGTGAAATATCTAAACTCAAGTGATTGCCAAACCAAATCATCAACTAAATTTATGTATTATTAATATCAAAAGCTCTTCCCTAATTACCATATGTTATAATATCTTCAACTATTTTGCATTTGTCTTTTTGTTATCTTACCCGAGGTAACCACTGTTTTAATATTGGTACATTGACTTAATTTTTTCATACTTCTACCCATTTATTCAGCTTAATGGAACACACAAATTAGTAATTGGGAATATTCATGTTCTGTTTAATCCAAGGCGTGGGGATGTAAAGCTGGGCCAGGTACATCGGTTAACTTCAGTCTCATTTATTGCCCTGTGTATCCTTTATTCACTTCACTGTTCAAACGACCATTTCTTCATTACGCTCCTTTGCTGATGGACTGATGTGAATAGAATGCATAGTTTAAAACTACTGCCTTGAAATAAGCCCTTTTCTATTTTTTATCTCCATTCTGATTTTTATTTATCCAGATCCGTATGCTACTTGAGAAGGCAAATGCTCTTGCTGAAAAATGGGATGGAATTCCTATTGTGCTTGCTGGTGATTTCAACAGCACACCCGATGTATGTTTTTTTTCTTTTCGACACAAGTGTTTGTCTTAAACTATAAAACAAAATTAGGTGCAGAAAGTTTTTGGTACCTGCAAATGCAATGTAAACTCACTAGTATTCGTCAATGATAATTCTATCGACTACTTGTGCAACCATTGTAGTAAGGTGCAATTAGGCCATCTTAAGTTCTTAAGATGCTATCAAGTTTGACAAATGCGGTTGCCATTGTGATTGTTACTGATCTTGTTTTCAATTGGAGCAGAGTGCCATCTATAAGTTTCTGTCAACAATGAAGGTAGGGGATGCCTTAGATTTTTTTAATATTTCATACTTATCAAGTTATCACAAAATTTAATTGACATTGTATACATCTTGTAATATTTTTGTCACCAGCTGAACATTTCTTTGCATGATAGAAGGCTGCTATCTGGGCTTGATAGTTCTGAATTTAGTCAGTACGAGCTCTGTAGGTCAGTGGTCTTGACTCTTGTCAGATCCTTCTTGACACAGTAAATTTATTATTTGTTTCTGCTGAAGACTTATCCCAACTTCTCATAGTTTCTGGAAGCATCAATGGAGCAATGAAGAAGTGAGAAATGCGACCGGTTATTCAAATGTTATGGTTGCTGAGCATCCATTGAAGCTCTGTAGTTCTTATGCTACATTGAAGGTACTGGTTTGCGACGTTAACTTGGATCACTCTGTTCAATAGTTTAGGCCTTATACTGAAAATATAAGTGTAATTTTTCCAGGGAAATTCGAACAATAGGGGCCTTTATGGTGAGCCCCTAGCAACTTCCTATCACAAGAAGTTTCTCGGCACTGTTGATTATTTGTGGTATGCTTCTAACTTTTTTGTTTGCGTCTCATTTTACACATGCACAGTGTCAGTGAGATTCTTTGTTGTAGGTATACTCCTGGGCTTGAATGCTCCAGAGTTTTGGACACATTTCCTATAGGTGTTTTGAGGAGAACAAGGGGTCTTCCAACCAGGGTAATCTCTTATTTGATGTATACCATAGTGGTTTAAATTGATTTTTTTTGTGAACAATGGCTCAAACTTAAATTTTGCAAGCTTTGAATGTGATCTTTTAGCTTATGTATCCTGATGATTCGTGCCAAAAACCAGGAAATAGGCAGTGATCATTTGCCCATTGTTGCTGAATTCACGTTCACTCTGGATGAAGATGAGTCTGAGCAAGTTGATGAGTCAAAGCAAGAAGAAAGAGCAGATCAACACATATATTTCTCCTCAGACAGTGAGTCTGGTCGAAGTGAGTGATTCAGTCGATCGAAAAGGTTGAAGATAGTCCTATTCAAGAATAGGGCATTGAATGCATCATGAACTGCACCCCATGACACAGAAACAAGTTTGCTGCTATAATGCTGACCATATCCTTCAGTTCTTAGGATTTGCCGCTATAATGCTGATCAAATCTTGCTGCTGAGGGTGCCACATGGAGCAGAATCAAGATTGCAGCCAAGCCTTCAACTGTTTTCTGCAAGCCTGCATGAACTACGGAGTATCATTCAAGGAAAGAAAAGAAGAGAGCATAAGTCAGCAAACGGGTCTATTTATTATGCATCAGATGTGTCAACGAAAGATGTTGACAGTATGTTCTAACATGTTAACTTTTTGCTTGTAGCACTGACGAGCTCAAAACTAAAAGTGTCCTCGGTACACCTTAGATTTATTGAAAAGAAACTTGGGGAATATATTTAGATTGCTAGAAATTTTCTCTAATTTTTCTCACCGAAGTGAACAATGTACTTATAAGAAACAAGCACTTGAATATCCTTGCGAACAGATGGAAAGGTCCGCACAGGAGTATGCAAGCCAAAGGAACAAACCAAGAAGAATACATGATGGATTAGCCAAGCATTTGTTTGGGGGAAATATTCTTGCTTTTGCCTGATATAAAACGAGGCTGAACTCGTGGATGAATATTCTCTACTAGTACAACGGTTGGGGAATTTGGATTGAATATCCAATCATTTCTTGTTGTCCATATACTCCTCCAAGCCTTCACAATAATATGCTCCAGGATGAACAAATGGAATATTGACATTGCTAACCTGCATGTCGATGTATACATACACGAGAAAGGGTACCAAGTGGGCCTTCCGTTCTCGTTTCCTTCTGAGAGGCCATCCATGGATTTTGAAGATAGGGAGGCAGCCAATCACAGCGAAGCATGCCGCCACGTGTCCAGCCACCTAGGCGAAGCGGACAGCAGGGTACGAAAGTTCTTACGTGCACAATAACCGTCCACCCTTGGGCATCAGCCCAAACTAAGAGGTGAGGTGAGGCAAAGGAAAGGCCACGAACGAAGCTCCTGCCACCTAGCGATAAGAGTAGGAAAGGCGCGGAGACATGGCGACCACGGCGTACTCCGTGGCGCTCCTCGGCGGCGCCCGCCTCCCCGCCGTCCCGCGCTCCGCTCTGCTCCCTCGGCGCAGCAGCGTCTGCCCGCTTCGCCTCCAAGGTAACCGGCTCAGTCACTGCAGTGTGAGCGGAGCCGCGGTTTCATCAGCATCATTACCTCACGCACTGCGGCACTGGTAGTCTGATTTGACGATCTCGGGGCGGCGTTGCAGATGCGCCAAGGCTCTCACTGCTCCGCGCCAAGGCGGCCTCCGAGGACACCTCGGCCTCCGGCGACGAGCTCATCGAGGAGCTGAAAGCCAAGGTACATAGATAGATTCACTCTGTACCACACGTCTTAGCGGTGAGGCAATGCGCATAGATTCACATCGTCGTCGTGTCTTTGATGCACAGTGGGACGCAATTGAGGACAAGCCCACCGTGCTCTTGTACGGCGGCGGCGCCATTGTCGCCCTCTGGCTGACGTCCGTGGTTGTCGGCGCCATCAACTCCGTCCCGCTGGTACGTGTCGATCCAGTGATGGTTGGTTGCTACTTGTTCTTGCTCAGCCTTATCTGAACGGCGATAATATATTTTGTGCTTGATCGAGCAGCTTCCCAAGATCCTCGAGCTTGTTGGTCTCGGCTACACCGGCTGGTTCGTGTACCGCTACCTTCTATTCAAGGTAATCATTAGTCAATAAGCATCCGTCAGCCGTATTTTATTGTTTAGTTCTGCTGAACTCTATGCACTGAAAATATTGGGGTTTTTTTTTCTGCATTTGTTTGAGACATCTTGCAAATAACATGCTTATTATCTCCATCAAATCCGCTTAAACTTTCTGTCATTTCCCCTCTATTTTTCTGAGTGCATTTGTGCACCCCTTTTTGTTCTTGCTTAATTACAGGAAAGCAGGAAAGAATTAGCCACGGACATTGAGAACTTGAAGAAAAAGATCACCGGAACAGAATAAACTCTCTAGAAAGTTTTTGGATGTTTGCAGGAGGAAAATATCTTGAATGGGAGAACCAACTAAAGTACTGCCACCATGCGCTATATATGTACACAAAGGAAGCTTTGTTATGCTGTGCAGTAACATTGTAGTTTAAATGTATGGTACGATAGTACTGGTTTGTTATATTGTTCTTCTATTTTACCAAACTTATGAGCTTTTATTTAAAATGATTAAACTAAACCACAGTTAAGTTTAATTTCTATGTATATATTCATATATAAATAATTTTTAGCTGATCAATATTGCATAC
>BCLH01003021.1:0-25490 GCA_001602315.1 Zoysia pacifica
ACAGCCATTGGCGTTACGGTGGAACACAGGAAACAACACGTCAATATCAGCTCATATGAATAGAGACTAGGTCATTAGCTAATAGTTCAATTCTGATCATCCTGTCCACCAGGCAAATTAATCGATGTTTACCAAGTGAGATCCATGAATGCAAGTAAATTATTAGCATTACACATCAGAGATGGGATAGACAAAATTGATGGCGCATAATCACGGACGATGGCGTTTACCTAGCTTTCTTCAGATAGTGTCGCGTATCCCTTGTCCTTCGATGTCCCCAAGGTTTGAGGGGCTGATAAATACCTCATGCAATTTTGCACTTTCATCAGCGTGAAGCACTACGTACCATGGCGTCGCCTCATCTTCACCTGTGCCGCTTCATCTTGTGCGGCTTCCTTTTCATTGCTCTTGGAAGCAATGAGCACAACTTTGCTGTTGCTTCACGAGGTAGGATATCTTACAAAATTTCATTTCACGTTCAAAAACATCACAATTTTTACTTCGTTTCCATAATGTTTTCCAGCGTCCGTGCCGCTGGTGCACCGGCACGGACCGCGCGGGCCCTCAGGGGCACACACGAACCAGCCATCCTTCGCCGAGCTACTCCGGCGAGACCGTGCTCGCAGGAACCACATCATCGGCAAGGCCGCAGGGCGCACGACGACGCTGCTGCAGGCCGACGGCCGCGTGAGCATCCCGACGGCCCTGGGCGGCGCGGTGGACTCCCTGGAGTACGTCGTGACCCTGGGCATCGACACCGGCAGCGACCTGTCGTGGGTTCAGTGCAAGCAGTGAACTCCAGCGAGTGCTACCCGTAGAAGGACCCCTTGTTCGATCCAAGCTCGGCTTCCACCTACGGTACCGTCCCGTGAGATAGCGACGCGTGCAAACAACTCATCCACGACTCCTACAGCCACGACTGCACCAACGGCACGAACAGCTCCTCCCTTTGCGAGTACAGCATCGCGTACGGCGGCGGGGAGATCACAGTAGGGTTGTATAGCACGGAGACACTGACGCTCGTGCCTGGGGTCACCGTGAAGAACTTCAGCTTCGGCTGCGGGTCTCACCAGAAAGGCGAGTACGACAAATTCGACGGCCTTCTCGGGCTCGGCGGCGCGCCGGAGTCGCTCGTGTCGCAGACGGCCGAGCAGTACGGCCGCGCCTTCTCGTACTGCCTCCCGCCGGCAAACGGCACCGCCGGGTTCCTAGCTCTCGGCGCGCCGAGCGATAACAACGCGACTGGCTTCGTGTTCGCTCCCATGCGCCAGTTCCAGAACGCGCCGACGTTCTACGTGGTGAACCTTACCGGCATCAGCGTCGGCGGGAAGCAGCTCGACATACCGCCGGCGGTGTTCTCCAACGGAATGATCATCGACTCGGGCACCGTCGTCACCTCTCTCCCGGCGACGGCGTACTCGGCTCTGCGGTCAGCTTTCAGGAGCGCCATGTCGGAATACCCGCTCTTGCCACCGAACGATGATGGTCTTGATACATGCTACAACTTCATCGGATACAGCAACGTGACGGTGCCCAAGGTTGCCCTGACGTTCACCGGTGGCGCGACCATCGACCTCGACGTGCCTTCGGGTGTGCTGCTGGAAGACTGCCTCGCTTTCGTCGGAGGGGACTCAGATAACTTCACTGAGATCATTGGCAATGTGAACCAGCGCAAGTTCGAGGTGCTGCTCGACACGGGACGTGAAACATTCGGGTTCAGGCCTGGCGCGTGCTGAAGCGTCAAGGGTTGATGTCTGAAGTTGGAGCAATAGATACTCGTATATTTAAAATAATGACATCATGATATCAGCACTAGTTTGAGTTTTCTAATGTTCTTACCTATATATATAATTAAAGTATGGTGACTCTTTTGAGTGTTATAGTTTCGCAGTTGCAAACTGTTTCCATCATTTCTAGTAATAAAGATATTATTATTATTATTATTATTATTATTAGATAACGAAAGAGTTTCTAGCCTATGTGGCCTGGATTTATGAAACTAGATGATTCTCCGGTGCGTTACCGCCGAAATTTATAATGACGATAATAATTTACTGATTTATAATGACGATAATAATTTATTACAGTAAGATGAAGAAAATCTTAAAGAAAATAATCATAATAGATAAAAAATAAAATATATGAGAACTATTTAATAAAATTCATTTGAGCTCACAGGATATCATGATTAATCATATTTGCTTGAAATTTTAAAGGTTTTCTAGCTGTGTTTATTAATGAAATTTGAACGAAACATCCAATTATCACTCGAAACCTGCTGCATGGAGGACTCCTCATCGGAGGGAGGGGGCTAAGGAGGGCGCTCCACCATTCTTAAACTCCATTGGGGTGGTGTCGCCGCGGATCAAGCAGGAGAGTGGGGGTGGATCGAGGATGAGAGAGGGTCAGATTGATCAAAGTGGATGGGAGATGAGCAAAGGTGGATGGGAGATGAGGATTAAATAGAGGATAGCAACCGGTGGGAGATGAACGGAGAGGGACAAAAAAAAAAGTTAAATGGAGAGGTGTAGAATCAATGGTCAGTATTAATTAGAGTCTCATGATCGAACGGTGTAAACAAAAAGGATGATGTGGCTTGGTGATGTTCAGCTTTGATAATTAATGGGTTGTACAAATATAGATATTATAGATAATATTTTTTTCCCTATGTTCATCTCAGTTCAGAAGAAACAAATCATTACATCAATAATAACGCTAAGAAGGAATAGACTTTGTAATATTTCAGGCCAAAACTGTAGTGCATTCAAATTTACACATGAAAAAGGCATCATAGGTAATACTAGCAATTAGAACGAACTTAACTCAAGCAAGACCCATCAGAATAAACATGGTGGTGTCATATGATCATATCCAGACAGGTCACAAGTACTCAGAACGTAACATATGGCCTATCTAAACAACTGTTGAAGCATCTGTGTCTATTTCCTCGCTGAAAATAGCAGCAAATAAAACTAAAACATTGAAGAATCAATATAATATACTACCTCTGTATTAAAATATAAGCATTTTTAAGTTTGTATAAAGTCAAACTAGTTTAACTTTTACTTAATAATATCTAGAAAATTATGTCATTTCTAATATAAAAATATACTTTTTATTAAAGTTTATTTTATAATGAATCTAAAAAAATATAATTTTTATATGATAAAACATTATTAATGATACATTATTACCGGTATTATTAGTAATGCTGCATGCCGACGCCGGCGTGAGCATCCCGACGGCACGCCGGCCGTCCAGCAGAGCGTGCTCATCGACACCAGCAGCGACCTTATCCTGGGTTCAGTGCAAGCCGTGCAACTCCAGCGAGTGCTACCCGCAGAAGGACCCCTTGTTCGACCCGAGCTCGTCATCCACCTACGCCGCTATCGCTTGCGACAGCCAAGCGTACAAACAACTTGGCGGCTCCTACAGCGAAGGCTGCACCAACGGCACCGGTACCTCCATGTGCCAGTACAGCATCCAGTACGGCGGTGGGGGGAAGACGGTAGGGCTCTACAGCACGGAGACGCTGACTCTCAAGCCTGGTGTCACCGTCAAACAAATTCAGCTTTGGCCGCGGCTTGCACCAGAATGGCAAGTTCGACAGGTTCGATGGCCTTCTCGGGCTAGGCGGCGCGCTGCAGTCGCTCGTGTCGCAGACGGCGGATCAGTTCGGCGGCGCCTTCTCGTACTGCCTCCCGCCGGGTAACGGCACCGCCGGGTTCCTCGCTCTCGGCGCGCCGAGCAGTAACAACACGACTGGCTTCGTGTTCGCTCCCATCCATCAGTTTCCCGGCGTATCCACGTTCTACATGGTGAATCTTACCGCTATCAGCGTGGACGGGAAGCAGCTCGACATACCGGCGACGGCGTGGCCCAAGAACGGAATGGTCGTGGACTCAGGCACCATCGTCACCGCTCTCCCGGCACCGGCGTACTCGGCGCTGCGGTCAGCTTTCAGGAGCGCCATGTCGGAGTACCCGCTCTTGCCCCCGGCCTATAGAGGCCTTGACACATGCTACAACTTCACCGGCCACACCAACGTGACGGTGCCCAAGGTTACCCTGACGTTCGCCGGCGGCGCAACGATCGACCTCGACGTGCCTTCGGGTGTGCTGCTGGATGACTGCCTTGCTTTCATCGGATTCAGCTCGCCCAGAGCGACATTTGGGATCATCGGCAATGTGAACTAGCGAAGGTTTGAGGTACTGTACGATACGGGCCGTGGAAGAATCGGGTTCAGGCCTGGTGCTTGCTGAAGCCTGAGGTGCTGTAGAATAATGAAATCATGAGTTCCCATGATTTTACACCAAATAAGTTGAAGACAGTCCACATATTAATAGAAGTGTATTTCACTTTTAAAAAATTTCACATTCAACCGTGAACCTTGGAACAATTCCCGTGAAATGTGAAATCAAATTTGGTGGGGCTGAACCGGTAACTATTTTCACATTTAATTCCCCCAGTGACCCTAGTATGATGATCAAAGAAAATGTTTGAATATTTTCTCATAATAAAAATAGCAATTTTGACTGTCATACCAAATATTAGCACTAGGTTGTCTTTTGTTAAAATGTGAGTAGTACTTTTAAGGGGATTTTAAAATAGAGCTAAATGATTCTGGACCATCCATTTACATTGATCTCGAAGCTTAACCTATTTTTTACCTCGTAATTAAGAGGTAAAAGTTCTCTAACAATTATTAATTCATATATTATTCCATTTAAAAAGTAATTAGTGAGTTTTAGTTGGTGACAATAATTAGAGATATATTCCTGGTTGATATTAATTTGTTTTTCCTATATTTTCTGCTTAAATCAACAATTGAGATAGAATTCATATCTTACATTTTAGGAGGTGAACAAAAACACTTGGTCTACCTTAAAAGATCTCATTTTTTATTCAATAATATTTATTAGAGAAAGAGGCACTTGATTCACCATATATCGATATATAGGTCAGAAAAGTATTGTCGCTAGAGAGTATATAAATTTGTAGTAGCAGACAATAATAATTTAAAAACAGATCAGATATGGCGCCAGAAAAACAGGTCAGATAGACAAAACTGCTGTCGTCGATTCATAGCAATGCATTTTCGGACGAGAGGATCGCTGACAATCGTCCGTGTCTAGCTTTCTCCTTTAACGATCGTCGTGATTCCTCAGCCCGTCGATGCCTCCAATGTCCAAGATTGTAAACTTTTTCTTCCCAGATTGACTGATAAATGCCACATACGTACTTTCTCTGTTCTTTAATTGATATCGCTATTGACTTTTAAATTCAATTTTGACTATTCGTTTTATTTAAAAATTTGAGAAATTTTATATATTTTGATATAATTTGGTTTGTCATTAGAGTTATTTGAATCACAACTTAAAACTTTATATATTCGAGCAAATTTTTTGAATAAGATAAATGATCAAAGTGCAGGTGTTCAATTTTTCATCTGGTTGTTGATGCAGGAACGAATCAAGAGCCGGGCCTTATGCTTACCAAGAAGGCCGTCCAGATGCTACTTGTGAGCTCTGCAATGACGTCTATGAAGATGCGGGCCACATCATCTTCCGCTGTCCCACAGCACACTCTTTCTGGTCGGCCATTGGAGTGGTCATCGAAGCCACGACCACGGTGCAGCATCTCTGGGAGCTTCGACGCTCGGAGGATGTCCCATGTGTACACTATAACGTCTTCCTTCACCTTTGTTGCTGGCACATTTGGAAGCACCGGAACGAGGTCGTGTTTCGTTCCGAACAACCGTCGCTAGCTCCGCCGCCTGCTGGCAAGTTGTCCTGATGACACGGTGCTCTGGCGCTGCCGCATGCACGATATTCTCTGCTTGGTGTTCTCTTTTCTCTTCCCGGATGTAAATTACATTTTGAATGTATCACTCCTTACCCGTGTTGTAAAAACTTTTTAGCCACAAGAGGGCTACCATTTAATAAAATAGAATTCAGGTGGGGAGCTCCCCTCTTTGACATTAAAAAAAAATTATAAAAGTCAACAACAACATCAATTTAAAAACATAGCAAATACTTTTTAAACTTTTGTCAGCGAGAAGCAGCGCCATGGGGTCGTCCCATCTGCTCCTGTGTGTCCTCTTGTGCAGTCTCGTAGTTGCCTTGGAAGCACTGAGCACAGTAACTTCATTGTGGTGCCAACAAGCTCGTTCGCGTCTCAATCAGCAGCATGCTCGTCTCCCTCACCAGGTGTATACATTTATCGCCTTACACTCTCTCTCTTACTTTGTCCATGAACTTTGAAGCTTACGAGACGTTGATTTCCAGTGACTTCTGATCCGAACCGCGCGTTCATGCCACTGGTGCACCGACATGGACCTTGCGCGCCATCAGGGGCCAACGCCAAAACCAACAAGCCATCCATGGCAGAGAGGCTCGGAGCCTCGTCATCAGCAAGGCTGCAGGGCTATCCGACTCCGACGCCGGCGTGCGCATCCCCACGGCCCTGGGCGGCGCGGCGGACTCCCTAGCAAACTATATACGTGGTCACACTGGGCCTGGGCACGCCGGCCGTCCAGCGGACCGTGACCATCGACACCGGCAGCGACCTATCGTGGGTGCAGTGCAAGCCGTGCAACTCCATCGCGTGCTACCCGCAGAAGGACCCCTTGTTCGACCCGAGAAAATCGTCCACGTACAAAGCCGTCGCTCGTCGCCTGCCGATCTGACGCGTGCGCGAGCCTCAGCAAGGACGGATACCACGGCGGCTGCGCGGCCGACGGCGCCCTGTGCAGGCACACCATCGGCCCGTACGGGGACGGCTCGAACACGAGCGGTGTACCGTGTACAGCAGCGATACCTTAACGTTGGCCGCCGCGCCCGCTCAGGCCCACTCTGACCCCATGCCTCCGCGCCGTCCCGCCCGTTGTGGCACCGTGCCTCCGCGCTGCCGCGCCCTGTTCTGGCCCGGAGCCTCTGCGCCCTGCTATGGCCGCGGGCCGCGGGCCTCTACACCGCCACTCTGCCCGGCGCCGCTGTGATTTGCCGTGTGGGCTTTGTTTGTTTGGTTCTGCTGGGACGTGGAGTAGTCAAGGCAAAATATCCTATAATTGGGCTGGTTGCTACATCGCATTGTGTTTTAGTAACCAAGCTAGTACAATGGATATGTGGTGACAGAAAGCTATAAAATAGCTAAATCTGGAACCAACTTTTGGTAACCATGCAAGTAAAATTTTGATTACTAAAACTAAATATGTAGTGACTAAACTAATTGGTAACTAAATGTGTGGTCACTATTTCTTTGTTTTCTTGTAGTGATGGTAGAGTTAGACCCTTTTTCCTTCCCTGTCAGATTATACAATTTAGATTATAATCTATGGATTATATAATTTAAAATATAATCTGGATAGTATAATCAAGATTATAATCTAGATATATTTGTTTGATAACCTACATTATTGGAGGTCAGATTATTTCTTTTGCTCGTATAAAGACAACAGTACCTTTGAATTTGGTGGAAGAATATATAGCTAAGAGTGTTGGTTTAGAAAAGTGGCAGAGGTGGATAATTAAAAAATATGGGTAGTGGATCTTTTGATGCAAATAATCTAAAATAATTTATTTTGAGATGGATTATTAGATTATTTAATTTGAAATCTCAGACTATATAAACTGAATGAATAATTTAGTTATCTATTTTTTAATCAGATTATTTAATCTAGAGCTGCCTACAGGTGCACGCACTGTAATAGCATTACACTTTGTTATGCGTGCTCGCAACGGCAGTTAATTTAAAGTGAACGGGCCCTCTGATCCGTCGATTTCACGCTCCAGTTTGGCGTTGGACCATCCAACGGTCTCCGGTCACTAGCAACTGACGCCAGTCACCATAGCATCCACCAAACATGAGCAATTTCTTCAAGTTTCTAAACTGAAAACATTTTATGTAGCGAGGAAAAAAATTGACATGGAAGGTCTCTAAATTTTCCATTTTATCATTAATATATATTTGTAATATTGCTCTAAAAAGTCTGCTTGTAAAATTTTACTACTCCCTCCATTCCTAAAATGTTGGTGCCATTAATTAATTTCTAACATCATCTTTAACTATTCATATTATTAAAAAAATTTGTGCAAATGTGTAAAATTATAGATCATGATTCAAATAACTTTGGTGATAAATCAAATTATAATAAAATATATGATATTTATCAAAAAATTTGAATAAAATAAATAGTTACAAATAATATTAGAAGTCAACGGCGATAATAATTTAAGAACCAAAAGAGTATATGTATGTGGAGCCCATTCTTTATTTACCATCCTAAAATTTAGTTCTTGGATCTACTCCCTCTGGTTCAAAAAAAAAAGTCATTTTAAACAATGTTTTGGTCAAACATTGGGAATATAAATTACAAATAAGTTTTAACTTGTTAAGTTTAGCAATATGAAAATTATACGATTAGATTTGTCTTGAAAAGTACTTTCATAAAAGTAAAAATATATTATTTTTAATAAATATTTTAATAAAAAATAGAAGCCAAAGTTATATTTTGAATATTGTGTGATTATCGAAAATGTGTAACACTTCATGTTTATGAATATTAAGACCACTCCATTCGAATTTAAAATTCCCGAAAATCTGATCTCAAAGGAATTTAAACCCAGTTTCAAATTGGTCCCAAATTTAAGTTTGAAATTTAAAATGTGAGTTCAAAATTTTCAATGAAATATTGTGAAACAAAAATCTCTCTTGCAAGTTCTTGCAACCACTTGAATTTTAGAGGTTTTCAAAGAATTTTTATTTGAGGTATAAAAGTCCCAAATAATTTATTTTCCTTTAAAAGCTAACCTGTCTTCAAAATTAAAACATTTTAATTATATCAATTTTGAACTTGTGCCCAAAATAAAAGTTGTTCATCTTTACACGTTTTATCACCTTACCAAGTTTCAGAATTTTTAGAGCTCGGGAAGTAGGGGACTCAAGCAAAAACAGAGAGCTGTTCCGAAAATACCAGAAAATCTAGAAAATGGAAAAGGGGGCGGACCCCGCCTGTCGCTGCCACTGTTGGGCCACCCCCAACCTCAGGGCGCCAGTGCGCCCTTCGCGCCAATCGCTGCCGCCACCGTTCAGGACAGGTGCCCTCTCCGCGTCTTGGCCTCGCATGCACGAGTCCCCTACCCCGTTTGCCTCTCCTCTCTCTCTCTTCCTTTTCCATTCTAGAGGAGAACGCCATTGACGCCCTTCGCCTGAGCTCGGCGCTCCAACCACCACAGCGCGCCCCTTGATCCCAAACTGTGCAGATCGCGGCCTCCCCGTGCCCTCTTGCAAATCCCCAAGTTTCCCGAAGTTTTCCCGTCGTTTGGCTGCGGATTTTGGAGTTTTTACTCAATCTCGGGTTTCAGGACCTCCAGGCGTTCCTCATTGAAATCCACCATACTTCGGTGAGAATCCCTCGACTCTGAGCCAGTACCACCTTCCTTCCTCCCTAGCGTAGCTCCTGGGACAAGAATCAACCAATTTGGTGACTGGATGTGCAGGGAATCAACTTTTCTTCACCGTCGTCCTTCGGGAACTTCCCCCCCTCACCGGTGACAACCCCCTTTCAGCGAGTTTCGACGCCAATAGCCCCTGTGCCGGTGTTCTTCACGTCGCGAGGAATCTGTAAGAGGAAACATAATCAAGTTTCGACCACCGAACTACCAGAAAAAGCCTCGCCGAACCTTGCGTTGCGCCACCCCTCGCCACTGGCCATCTTCTAGTGAGAACCTACCCTTGGCGACCTCTCCACTGAACTTAGTGCGTCGAGAGCATCATTTGAGTGCAAGAACACGTCGGTTTAACCGCCGGGAGGCCAACTCCGACGAGCCACCGCCAACTCCGGCCACCAGCGCCATCGCCGGGTCCTAGAGCTCGCCCAAGATCAAATGTGGCCACGGCCGGATCTTTTGTGGCGACCATGTGGTCTTCCGTGTGGCCTCGGCCCTTTTTCAATACTTTAAAACTTAGAAAATTCGTTAGAAATTGTAGAAAACTCTGGTCTTCCGTGTGGCCTCGGCCCTTTTTCAATACTTTAAAACTTAGAAAATTCGTTAGAAATTGTAGAAAACTCAGAAAAATACAAATAAAATACCATTGGAATGCTGTCATTATGTAGAATATTGTAGAACTTTCAAAGTTGCATTTTCTGCATTTGAATTAATTCTAATAATTAAATAAAGTACCTTGCACATACATGCATATCATCATTTTTCTTACATATTAAAAATGAGAAAAATGCATAATTATGTTCTATTAATTAATATATGTCATCTTAGAGTTACTTAGAATTTATACACTTATATATTATTTATAAATAATTTATTACTCTTAGATACGGATTAAGTCATTAGAAATTCATAATATTGCAATAAAGTATAAAATTTGTACAGAAATTAGTTTATATCTTTATTAATATTTTAGGCAACTAAATTTGTGATTTATGCCTTCAAGAACAATATTAAGAAAATTTAGAAGTAATCTTCCCTATTATAAACTATTTAGTGTAGTATAGGAATTCATTTCAAAAATCTTTTCATATAAATCTCATCAGCACCTTGGTCTAATAAAGTCCCTTTTCATGAAATCATCATCATACTCTTCTTATCATATCATCGCATATCCATCTTTGACACATGCATTCATGAGCATATCATCGCATGTGAGCATCTTTGTTACATGCGATGACGAGTAAAAATATTAGATGTCATTAGGTGCATAACTAATCGCACTCGCATATTACTTCACACATTTAGGAAACGTCGTAGAAGACAAAGATCTAGCGCTGATCGCTCTGGAGTCATCCGTCGCTGAAGACCTTCCTCTTGTTTGTGCTAAGTCTCAGCAAACCGAAGGCAAGCCTCGGTGCATTAATCCTGTTTTAAAATTTTGTTTTATCACTATGTATTGTATAGCTAATGTACTGTGCATTAAGTTGTAGGAGTTGTTTGGAACCCTAGAATGCATGATAGTGCCAATTACCCCTATTGAGTATATATTGGTACAGGTAACTCGATGTAGAGCTAGGCTATGAGTTCTAGTAAATGGTAGAAGTAGAGTGAATGAGAAACCTCACTCGCGAGATTATAGATTTGATTTTATACCACACTTGAATAAACCTGAGACCGGATGGGGATAGAGTATAGGAGGGATTGGGCGGCGGTAGCCCCGTCTGTGTCGGTTAAGGACCGATTCGAGTGTGACCCTGTTGAGCAAGTTTGAATAATACCGAATGCATACTGGGGACATGGGATCCAGAAAACTGACGTAGCAAAATGCTGTAGTAGTTGGACGACCCCCACCCCTCTTTTGGCGGCGGCGGAGGAGAGCCTTTTGTCTAACCATGGATATGTCCCACGTGGTGATCTCATGGAGGACCCTGTGCTCGGGAGAGGTTCGCCTGTTCGGACCGGCCCTATGGGTTGAGCGAAAGGTGGTCACGTGCGGCTTCTGGGAAGCGTGTATATGTCGTGTACTTTGGGTTTTCTTAGCTGGTGTAATTCGATTATAATCGCTGCCCCTCACAGTAACGAGTACCACTTGTTCACTGCGTCATGTCGTAGTAACAACTGGACTAATAATAATGGTAATATGATTTGTTTGCTTAGTTATAGGTAATTGTTTGGTAACCATGATTGTGGTAGATCATAGTGCAAATTAAATTTATCATTTTTATACTTAATTTACTGCTAAAACTTGAAAGTGAAGATCCATTGTTAGTGCTATGTTTTATGCCAAGGGCCGTCCCCTGAGTCAGCCTCTCATGTTTAGGAGTCGGCTGTTGTTAGCCAATTTTGACGGGTAAGACTTGCTGAGTAATTAGTACTCACGGTTTGTTGTTTCCCTTTATGTTGTGTGTGTAGCTCGTTCTGCAGGTAGCTGGTGTAGCTGTTGCGGCCAAGAAGTGTGGAAAGGTGAGGCTCCTGCGAACTGGTCCTGTGAACCGAATCCCTCCTCACCGAACTCCGGTTGCGAGGAGTGAAGCATGACTTAGGGCAAGATATGTTTCATAGTAAGAAACCGTCGTATCTCTTCTATGTCACTTCCGCTATGTTTTAAACTCTGTTTTAAACTTATCTCTCTTAAGACTACTTAAACTTTATTGTAAGAGTTAATCGGTTTCCTATTTTATATTATCATTCGTGTTGTACTATTTGAGTATTGTTGCTCAATATCACCCGAGATCGATCCTAGGAAAGCCATCCAGTGTTTTGGGGTGGTTCTGCCACAGCGTGGTATCAGAGCTAGATCGAGGTTAGTACAACTAAAAATGAGTTATTTTCAAAAATTTCACGATGGTATAATGTTAGTTAGTCAGTCCAGCTAAGGACTATGTTAGTTGAGTCGTCAGGTGGCATGCTAACCCTCCTTTTAGCTTTCTGTGGTTTAAATGTGTTGCAACGACCGCTACACTCAGGTAAGTATGTAAGGTACGCACTAGAATGCGGTGAAATTCGAGGGCTCATCCATACGAGGTTCAGGGGTATGGAGTGTCCCGTACAGCGATCAGTACGGGAAGTGAATATGTTTTTTCGGTGTCACATCTCAAACCTCTAGTTAAAAAAAATAATAATCTTTCTTGCTTTGACAAATCTAGTTTAGGCCAATTTTTAAAATTTTCCTTTAAAAGGAACTAAAGCTAGAAATAGCTTAATAAAATTCAAAATTTCAAAAACTTAAAACTTGTGAGTTTGACAAGTGATTGTTTTCTTTTGTTTTCTCGCTTCGAATTCTGTTCTCGGAGTTTGGATCTTTACCCCAAAAAAATTCCTAGCCAAATTATAATTGGAAAATCCAATTAGAGAAATTAGGAATTGAGGAGGAAAAATTTAAATTGACTAGTGGGCCGAATTTCACTCTAGGCCGGCCCACCTTCTTTTCCTTCTCGACCCAGCCCAACTTTTCCTCTGTCGTCTTCCTCCCCGGGGCACCGCGCGCCGCGCGTGTTGGCCGGTTGGGCAGGCCAGCCCCACCTGGCCACGCCGACGACTCCGCGCTCGAGGGAGGCCACGACGTTGTCACGTGTTGCCGTTACTTCAACCCCATCGCGCAGCACAGGGAGGCGACGACGCTGACGATCGAGGAAGCGGCGGCCTTTATCGCTACGCGGTTGAAGGCCGGGCGCCCCTACCGACCCACCGGCCTGCCAAGGCGTGGCGCTGGCAGACGAAGACCTCTACCACGGAAACCGCGAACTTTCCCTGTGTCCACGAAAACCCCGAACTTTCCCATGTCTGCGGAAACCCCGAACTTTCCCGTGTCCACGGAAACCCCGAACTTTCCCGTGTCCACGAAAACACCGAACTTTCACGTGTCCACAGAAACCCCGAACTTTCACGTGTCCACGGAAACCCCAAACTTTCACGTGTCCACGGAAACCCCGAACTTTCACATGTCCACAGAAACCCCGAACTTTCCCGTGTCCACGGAAACCCCGAACTTTCCTGTGTCCACAAAAACCCCGAACTTTCACATGTCCACGAAAACCTCGAACTTTTCCATGTCCACGAAAACCCCGAACTTTCCCGTGTCCACAAAAACCCTGAACTTTCACCACAACCCACGGGTCCACGGGAAAATCCCCGATTTCGGGCACCTGAGTGCCCAGAGGGCATGGACACTAGCCGAACCCTGTGTGCAGACAGATTTTTCTGCAGTCCGTTATAGCACTTTGCCACCTCATCCTAACTCTGATCATCACAATCAATATACCATTGGAACCCACATCATGAGCCCTACCATCGTAGCCAATTCAAACTCCATAACTTGTTTGATGTTTGTTTCTTTTCCTAGTTTCTTAGTTGCTCTTTGGTAGTCTTTTTGTAACTATTGCTTGTAGTAGAAGAAGAAGAAGTTGAAGCCGCCCAAGAGCCCGAAGAGCCTGACGAACCCGAGCCTGAAGCGGACTTCGAAGAAGCAACTGAAGGCAAGTCCTAACCCATCTTAAGCCCATTGAACCCATGTTTATTTACCGCGCCGATAGACAGCGATGCTAGCCTACTTTGGATATGTTAAACATTGTGTAGTTTAATACCTATTTGATCTTAGGTATTTATATTTGTGTCAGTAACTTGCTGTATAAATATAGATATTTTCTTTGGAAACCATTACCGACGTGTCCTTGATAACTATAGGAATTCCGTTTTTAGTTAGTTTTATGAAACAGATACTACCTTGTTACTAGAACTGCTTAGGACTCCATCTGCGGTGCTCTACACCGCCACACCATCTACCAGCAATTTGCAAAATGAGTTAGAAAGAGTTTGGTGGTGTGAGTATCAACAAAAGGGATGGGATTAGAACAACTGGTGCTAGGTGAAGAGGGAACGTTTCTGGCCGTGGGGTGGGGCTCACTTGAGGTGATGGTGATAGGTGTGTAGGCTTCGCTGTGATCTACCAGCCGTGGACGAGACCGCCACCCCTGCCATATAAGGACCGGTTCGTTAGCCCTTGACTTGGTAATTCCCGTGCAACCACAGAAGCTGTACATTTTGGGCAGATCTTATTCTCTCTACGTATTCTTTCCACATCGAACCACTGGAGGGTCGGTAGTGAAGACACAAGAGAACAGGAGAAGCGCGTGAGATGACTCGCTGCCTGACCTTCGACGGTAATTGCCCGCGTCATGGGAGCGTAAGCCCACGGATATAGCCCTGGTTTGGTAATACTCGAGATTGGAGGGGACCAGGAAAAGGCGTGAATGTGGTGGATCTTTACGACCCGGCTCCGAGAATGTACTGATGCGTCATCGACGGCTTGGAAAACCCGAAGGATGGCCCTTGTTTGCACCTTGGGTGGAATATGTGGAAAACTGCGTAGATGTGAGATAGGCGTTATGTAACTCTAATGATCAGGAGTAGCATAACCTGTGGGTATAGTGTACAATCTCTGCAGAGTTAAAAATCCTTTCGGATAGGCCGTTGTCACGGTATTGACATGCTACTGTTCGAGCGCCCTACGATTAGACTTTATTCATTGCCTTGATGCGTGAGTGAGTGTAACAACCCATGTTTTGGAATTGCGTGGCTGTGTGCCTAGGGCCGGCACGAGAGTGCTTACGCCCAATATAAAACTTGGGAACTGCGGAGAGGAGTGAAAACCTTTCCCAGGTCCACTATACTAAAATGTAGCAAATGCTTTTCTCTCTTCTTTAAATTCTCTTTTAATAGGGAGCTAGCATGAAAACATGCTTTCCGCAAAACTTTACCCTCAAGCTTTCTTTGCTTCGCTACGGCGAAACCCCTTACCTACTTCTTGTTGGGACTTGCTGAGTACCTTTGTACTCACTCCTTCCGTTGTTGCTACTTTTGCTCAGAAGACGAGGATGACGAAGAAGATGCTGACTACGAAGAGTAGAAGTCTCGTCCGCCGTCAAGTTACCTGTGGTGTGTGTATAGACTAGGTGTGGTTTGTCTAGAGTCGCTGTGCCGACTCATGCTTGTACTCTAGTCTTGTTTGCCGAACCTCGTAGGTTGTGTAGTGTGTTGTAATAAAGTGCGAGTAATAAATATCACTTTGTTCTGAATGTGCGTACCAGCTACGAATCTAGGGAATGGTACAGATGGCACATAGACGCTCCTTTCTGAAAGGGGGTCTCATAGAGTGGTATCAGAGCCGTACTTGACTGTAGGATAAGACTATAGGTTGTGAGACATTGCAGCATACAGTTAGAATGATACGTTTTCGTGGAAAAACTATGTTCTAGTGGGGCTTAGTCGCACACGCGTTTGTTTGATCGCGTACCGTTTATATTATGCTGTATACTGTCTTTATAGTACTGACCATGTTTTTGCTGTCCTTTGCCGATGGCCTTTGAGGGATGGATCCACCTTGGCCTAGGAGCGAGTAGGACCGACGGGTTTCCCGTGATCCTTACCCGCACGCTTGCACGATTCGGGTACACCATGGCGGTGTCCTACCGTTGGAGGTGTCTGGATGCCGAGGAATATGTCCTACACGAGGTGGAGGTGGCCTTGGTGGCGTATCCACTACCGCTGTGGACGTCGCTGACCACAGGCCCCACCTACAGTGCAGCTTTGCAAGGTGCTGCACGGGAGGTGCTACTGCACGTGTATACGGTGAACCTCGACATCACCGGCGTCACACCAGTGTGGTACCTTCCGGTGTTCACCACGACTCACCCGACGTGGGTTCACTGGATGGGCACACTCGACGGCCCCACCAGGACCGTTGATGACCCCACCCTCGTTGAGACGGCGTAGTACCTGCACGCACAGCACCGGCTCTACGAGGTGGTGAGGGGACAGTGGCTCCAGCAGTCCCTTCGGGCCTTTTCCGCCGAGGGGCAGGTGGCTGAGTTGCTGGAGCAGCTGGAGACCGCCCACGCCCAGAGAGACGCTGCTCAGGTGCAGCTGACTGCTGCTCAGATGCAGCGGGACGAGTTGCAGACTCAGCATGGAGACGTACAGGGGCAGCATGACTCAGCGCTGCACCAGCTTGCTGCTGCCCGTGCCGAGCTCACCGCGGCACAGGCGATGGAGGAGGGGCTCAAGCGAAGCCTCACAAACCAGCACGACTCTCATCAGCGGCATGTGAGGATTCTGAGGCGTCAGTTACGCGGTCAGATGGGCTCCCCGTACTCTCCGACTCGCAGAGGTGCGAGAAAGAGTGTGCCGGGAGTGGGAGCAGCACTTGGGGGAGGAGCACACAGCTCCCCAGCATCGACCGAGAGTGCTTCGGCACGCCGAGGCCCCCGCACCAGGATCACTCCTCGCAAGAGTAGTTTGGTGCGCCTCTCCGATGGTTGTGTTGCCACCCCACGCCCCGATGCTGGACCAGGAGACTCGTGACGCCATCTACACACGGGTGGCGCAGCTTCCTCCACTTCAGGACGGCGAGGGTTGTAGCCGCAGGAGCCCTCTCGCCCGTGCACTTAGTGCGGGTGAGCCGGACCTGCGCGACGACTCCGACGAGCCGATGGAGGAGGAATCAGAGCCCGACTCCAGTGTGGAGGTGGTTGGGTTTACCTAGGCCGTGCGCAGGCACCCCGTGGAGCTGGCACTTCAGCCACGGAGGTGAAGCCTGTGGCCGGTCCGAGCCAGCCGCCGACTCACGGTGACGAAGAGTAGGAGGATTTTGCTGCTGGACGCTGGTTTGTGGTGGACACCAGCGAGGGAGTCGAGCAGCTGTAGTTGTAGAGATGACTACTCTTTTGCTTCCACTAGGCTAGTTAGGGAGGCCCACCTTTGTAGTGGTGGATGACATTGCTTGTGGCAACGGATTTTTGTGATGTACTTAGTATGACTCCCGTAGTGAGACTTGCAAATGAAATCCCAGACTCTGTAGTTGTGACTTGTTACCGTTTGTAATATAACCATGATTGTGTGATATGTGCGCTTTGCTTCTTTTCACTCTTTGAATGATTGTATGGGTGTGTGCTGTTTTCCAAATCTTAAGAACTAAAGAAGTAATAATGCATCTGACAATAGTACCTAACTCCACCAATTATTTTTGGTTTCAGCAGGTTGGCACCAAAGAAATATGCCCGTATCCAGGAACGCCAAGCTCGTGAGCGTAACCTAAACGAGATTATTCATGAAGAAAGGGTTGCGCCACAGTCGAGGGAACGAGCGGTTAAGTGAGGAGGGGCACCCTCTAATCCGCGCCGCTCACATGCACAAGCTTGCAGTGCCTCGGGACAGGCTCACGGAGACGAAGCCCAGTCGAGCCACCATGGTGAGAATGAAGTGGCTCACCCTGGTTCTGCTGCTGCAGGTGCAACGGCTAATGCCGCCGCTGACGTTGTCGCTGGTGCTGCTGCAGGAGCAGAAGTTCAAGGAGCTGCACGAGTTCCTTCACGAGCTGCAACAGGAGGTGAAGCTCCAGTGGCCGGAGGAGAAGAAGTCCTCTTGCCGCCCGCCACTTTAGCGGACGTGATGGCATCCCAGACCCAGCTGCTGGTTACTATAGCACAGGGAATGGGACAGCGGGGAGGTTCGAACCCGCAAAATAGGATGTCAGAGTTTATGCGACTTCGACCTCCTACTTTTGATAGTGCTGATGAGGAACGGCTCACAGCAGATGACTGGCTGCGAGAGATCAATAAGAAGCTGGATATCGTGGCAGTTGGAGATCAGAAAAGGGTGATGCTCGCTGCCCACCAACTCCTTGGAGCTGCTGGTGAGTGGTGGGATAACTATCGCGAAGCCACTACTGATCCTACTGCAATTACTTGGAATGAGTTTCAGCAAGCGTTCCGAGCCTATCATATCCTAGCTAGTACAATGAAAATGAAGGCTGATGAATTCAGGGCTTTGAAGCAAGGGCCAATGAGAGTGAATCAGTACATCAAGAAATTTATCAAGCTGGCCCGTTACGCCCCAGGGGAGGTTGATACAGACCGAAAAAAGCAAGAGCGCTTCTTGGACGGGCTGAGCCATGTCATGCAGGCTCAGCTGGTGGCTCATACCTTTCCGGATTTCAATACTATGATGAACAAGGCTATACTTCTGGAAAGGGCACGCGCCGGACTGGATGGCGAGAGAAAACGCAAGTTTCAAGCCAAGAAGTCCCGACAGTTTGAACAAAGGCAGCAGCCAAGGTTCGACAAATTCCAGAAGCCACAATACCCGTCCACGATGCAGTATCGTATACTAACTGCACCCCAGTCGCAACAGTCTGCATCGTTGGATGTCAGCCGCCACCCCCATCTGCTCCACCTGTCACATCTAGCGTGGGACAGGCTTCAAATGCCTCGAGGACATGCTTCAACTGCCACATTCCAGGACATTTCTTGGCTAATTGTCCCCTGAATCGACTGGCTACCATGGCTCCAGCATACTCCCGCACCAGGCTTGCGTCGACTGGAGTACCACGTGGAACCTCGAGGACGACAGCACCGCCTAGGAGGCCTCAGCAGTATGGACATGGAAGGGTGAACCACGTCCATGCCGAGACTGCAGAAGAGGCATCAGAAGTGATTCTCGGTGAGTACCTTGTCCGCTCCACCCTTGCAACCGTTCTGTTCGATTTTGGTGCTTTGCATTCTTTTGTTTCGTCAAAGTTTGCGAAAAAAGGAAAACTGCCAATGGTTTTGCTAGAGACTCCCATGCTGATAAAATCTCCGGGAGCCACCATGAAGTGCAGTTTAGGTTGCATGAGGGTCAAAATTCATTTAAGTGGGGTAGAGTTCATGGCCAACCTGATAGTTATTCAATCAAAGGGCATAGATGTCATTTTGGGTATGGATTGGTTACACCGCTATAAAGGAGTTATTTACTGCTCTGAGCGTGTCGTGACAGCAATAAACCACAAAGGCATCTCGGCTTCTTGTCAGCCGAGGAAACAAAAAGTCGGACCCGTAGTATTTGCTGCAGAAGCTATTCCTTTAGAAGAAGTACCTGCAGTACGGGATTTCGCTGATGTGTTTCCAGAAGAACTACCGTGTATGCCACCAGATCGAGACGTCGAATTTATTATCGACCTAGTTCCTGGTGCGACACCGATAGCAAAAAAACCATATAGAATGGCTGCTGATGAGCTAGTAGAACTCAAGAAACAGCTAGCAGAGCTCCAAGAAAAAGGTTATGTTCGTTCAAGTGCATCACCGTGGGGAGCGGTATTGTTCGTCAGAAAGAAGGATGGTAGCCTCAGGATGTGCATTGACTATCGTGCATTGAATGAGGTCACTATCAAGAACAAGTATCCGTTACCCAGGATTGATGACCTGTTCGATCAGATGAAAGGAGCCAAATATTTCTCCAAGATTGACTTGAGATCTGGCTACTATCAGCTGAAGATTCGGGAAAGTGATATTAGGAAGACAGCTTTTGTTAGACAATTCGATTTCACAGTCGTGCCATTTGGTCTGACCAATGCCCCTGCCTATTTCATGAATTTGATGAATAAGGTGTTTATGGAGGAGTTAGATAAGTTTGTAATCGTGTTCATTGACGATATCCTTGTCTACTCCAATAGTGAACAAGAGCATGAGGCACATTTGAGAGTAGTACTTGAAAGGTTGAGAGAGCATCAGTTATATGCAAAATTTAGTAAGTGTGAATTTTGGCTGCAAGAAGTTGCTTTCCTTGGACATATTGTGACAACCGAGGGAATAAAAGTTGATCCAGCCAAAGTGGAGGCAGTGATGGAATGGAAGCAACCCACTAGTGCCACAAAGATTAGAAGTTTTCTTGGATTAGCAGGCTATTGTCGCAGATTTATCATGGATTTTTCAAAGATTGCAAAGCCCATGACCGAGTTGACCAAGAAAGACAAGAAATTTGTGTGGACAAAAAAATGCGAGCATAGTTTCCAAACCTTGAAAGCGCTACTCACCTCTGCTCCAGTACTCATACTACCTAGCATATACCAAGATTTTGTAGTATATTGTGATGCGTCTCGACAAGGGTTAGGATGTGTTCTGATGCAAGAAGATCGTGTAGTAGCTTATGCATCTCGACAATTGAAGAAGCACGAAGAAAATTATCCTACTCATGATCTTGAGCTTGCCGCAGTGGTTCATGCATTGAAGATTTGGAGACACTATTTGATCGGGAATAAGTGCAAAATCTTCACAGACCATAAGAGCCTGAAGTACATTTTTACGCAGCCTGAGTTGAATTTGAGGCAAAGAAGACGGTTGGAACTGATCAAAGATTATAATCTAGAGGTACAGTATCACCCAGGAAAAGCTAATATTGTGGCTGATGCTTTGAGTCGCAAGAAACATCCTTGAGGTATTGAAGAGTTAACCAACAATTCGGAGTTGATTCATCAAATGACCAACCTAAACCTACATATAGCGGTTCCGGGTAACCTTCATGCCTTGTCAATACAACCAACTCTTCAAGAAGAAATTAAGAAGGCTCAGGTTCGCGACCCTCAGTGTCGAAAAATTAAAGAGCAGGCCATATCAGAAAAAGCGTCAGAATTTAAGGTTGATGATCAAGGAACGGTATGGTATCGAGACCGAATTTGTGTGCCTCACAAGAAACAGTTGAAGCATCTTATTCTAACGGAAGCTCATACTTCAGCATATTCCATTCATCCAGGTACAACCAAGATGTATTTGGATTTGAGAGAAAAATTTTGGTGACCAGCTATGAAAAGAGATGTCGCCCGATATGTAGCGCACTGCGACACTTGCAAAAGAGTCAAAGCCGAACATCAGAAACCGACAGGACTGTTGCAACCGTTAAAGGTACCTTCATGGAAGTGGGATAAGATATCAATGGACTTCATCATAGGTCTCCCCCGAACCAAGAAGGGAAATGATTCTATATGGGTAATAGTTGACCGTCTTACCAAGGTAGCCCATTTTATACCAGTGAAAGTGCAATACCGAGGTGATCAACTAGCTCAGCTTTATGTGGACAATATACTGAAGTTGCATGGAGTACCAACAAGAATAGTGTCTGACCGAGGATCCCAGTTTACCTCTCATTTTTGGAAAAGTTTACACAAGCTTCTGAGAACGCAGCTAGATTTTAGTTACGCATATCATCCCCAAACAGATGGACAAACCGAGAGAATAAATCAAATATTAGAAGATATGCTTCGAGCCTGTGTTTTAACTTATGAGAAGGACTGGGAGAGCAGCTTGGCATTTGCGAAATTCTCATATAACAACAGTTACCAAGGCACCGTTCGAAGCATCATACGGCCGCAAGTGTTGAACACCCCTACTGTGGTCTGAGGTCGGAGAGCGATCATTGTTTGGACCCGCCATTATAAAGGATGCGGAAGATAAGATAGCGGAAATAAGAGAAAAGATTAAAACTGCCCAGAGTCGACAGAAGAGTTATGCAGATAACCGAAGACGAGAGTTGTCGTTTGAAAAGGGAGAGTTTGTATATCTCAACGTATCCCCAATACGAGGCACCTGAAGATTTCAGGTCCGTGGGAAACTGGCACCGAGATACATAGGACCGTATCGGAAACTTGCAAAGATTGGTCCTGTAGCATATCGATTGGAACTCCCAGCAGAGCTGTTAGATGTTCACCCAGTGTTCCATGTCTCTCAGCTCAAGAAATGTTTAAAAGTGCCAGAGCAAGAAGTAGCCGTTGAGGAGTTGGATCTACAGCCAAACCTGAGATACCAAGAAACTTCCATCCGGATTTTGGATGTGACCGTCCGCCAGACTCGATGGAAAGCCATCAAATTTTATCGAGTCCAGTGGAGTAACCACTCAGAGGCAGTAGCCACCTGGGAAAGAGAGGACGACCTCAAGAAGGAATTCCCTCAATTCCTCGAGGAGAACCGTCCGAATCTCGAGGACGAGATTCCATTCAAGCGGGGTAGGTCTGTCACATCCCAAACCTCTAGTTAAAAAAAATAATAATCTTTCTTGCTTTGACAAATCTAGTTTAGGCCAATTTTTAAAATTTTCCTTTAAAAGGAACTAAAGCTAGAAATAGCTTAATAAAATTCAAAATTTCAAAAACTTAAAACTTGTGAGTTTGACAAGTGATTGTTTTATTTTGTTTTCTCTCTTCGAATTCTGTTCTCGGAGTTTGGATCTTTACCCCAACAAAATTCCTAGCCAAATTATAATTGGAAAATCCAATTAGAGAAATTAGGAATTGAGGAGGAAAAATTTAAATTGACTAGTGGGCCGAATTTCACTCTAGGCCGGCCCACCTTCTTTTCCTTCTAGACCCAGCCCAACTTTTTCTCTATCCTCTTCCTCCCCGGGCACCGTGCGTGCTGGCCGGCCGGGCAGGCCGGCCCCACCTGGCCACGCCGACGACTCCGCGCTCGAGGGAGGCCACGACGTTGTCACGCGTTGCCGTTACTTCAACCCCATCGCGCAGCACGGGTAGGCGACGACGCTGACGATCGGGGAAGCGGTGGCCTTTGTCGCTACGCGGTTGAAGGCCAGGCGCCCCTGCCGACCCACCGGCCTGCCAAGGCGTGGCGCTGGCAGACGCAGACCTCTACCACGGAAACTCGGAACTTTCCCCGTGTCCACAGAAACCCCGAACTTTGACATGTCCAGGAAAACCCCGAACTTTCACGTGTCTACAGAAACTCCGAACTTTCCCGTGTCCACGGAAACCTTTTCGTGTCCACGAAAACCCCGAACTTTCCTGTGTCCACGAAAACTCCGAACTTTCACGTGTCCACGGAAACTGTAACGACCGGAATTTTACTTACCTTTCGATAAGTCCCGATCTCCCGTGACATTGCCAATTCCAGGAGTTTGGCAAGCACGATATCACAAGCGATCAATCAAGAAACCATAACAGAAATATTAAATAAGAAACAAAAATAGAAAATAGCAAGTCAAAGTGAAATTATTAGAATAAAATCCTCCAAAGGGGTCCATCGACACGCAGGCTGGAAATATCTTAGAGCAGAAATATCACTATCGTGAATCCAACAAAAACAACAGCGGAAACATTATCATGGCAGCGGTAGCGAACCTCCTCCACACAGGCTGGCTTGAGCGCAGGAGCGGACGTCACGGACTATCAGAGACGTAGTCGAAGTCGAAGCTGAGAGTATCCTCTGAAAACAACAAATTAGAAAGCCGTGAGTACGAATACTCAGCAAACCGTGTACTACCTAACAACAATGTATGCATGCAAATGGTTTCAAGGGTAAAGGCATGGCTCAAGTGCTAAATGCAAGATTAAAACATTTTATTTTATTTAAAGTATGCAAGAAAGCTTTATTTTCAAACTTGTCAAATTTTATTAGCTTGCCCTGCAGAGATCTCCGTTATCTTGGACGGGGATTCATTTTAATGCCGATGTAAACTCCACACTCGGCCACAGCTCAAAGGCCAGAGTCAAAAACATTTTGAAAAAGGAGAGGAGGAAGAAAAACAAAACTACTCAACGAGGAGCACAACTCAGGGGGTGTCCTTCCAAAAGGACGTGGCAATGCGTATCGACTAAAACTCTGCAGAGGTTATGCACCTGGACCCACAAGATGCGTCATCGGGAACTAACGACGTAGTCTCGACAAACACACAAGACCCGTCCACAAGCTTTAACTGGCGTCATCCGTCCTCCAGGATAGGGATCCCAAAAGCCTACGCGATCGGGTCCTGGAGCTGTGAAGAGCCTACAACTGATTAGGTGGGGTATCTCGATCTCATGTGGGGAGTCAAAGCTCTACACCACACTAACACTACACCGCCAACCCACAGGTAAACAACCAGTCTCAGCAAGCTTCAAGATCAAGACTATTGCCCATACAGGGTAACGTGGTGTGCATGGTTGTCAACTGAGCGTACAAGGCTCGAAGGACTCGGTCCTTAATTGCTGGGGCAGGCACCAACTCCAACCTCAACGCCAACAACAAGTCTCACGGAAAGATCCCAGCCCGGATCTTCCTGTTGTACCCGCAACAGGTACACCCACAGGGACTTCTCAAAAGTCCCTCAGCTCCTCAAACTCCAACCTGCCCCCGCTAAATAGTTATGTATAGTTATTTGCAATACTCACACATTTGAAACACAATTCAAAAGCATTTAACACAAATTCCATTTTATAGTGATAGGTGTGAGATGAAAATAAATGCGACTAAGCATGGCTAAGCATAAGAGTAAAATAAATGTACTAAAGCAATCCTAGGGTTAATATTTGTGGAACAGTAAACAGACACGGCTTAGAAATGTTGCTAGCACATTTTAAAATAGTTGGCATGCAAATTAAGGTTGCAAACAAAACATGCAGTTTAAAATGCTAGGAACAAAGTGATCAAGGAACGCGGCTTGCCTAGCAAATTAGGATCGAAGTCGAGATCCGGATCGTCGAACTGAGCTGGGTCGTAGAACTCCTCCTCGGGAACAGCAGCTAATCACAACACAAACAAGAGGGATTAGACACTAATTACGCGACAAAGAATAGAACCGAAATTTGAATCTAAATAGAAATTACTAGACTAAACGCGCGCAAAAGTTTCTCAGAACAACCCTACACGGTAATTGCGACGAGACAATACAACGGAACAATTTCGAGATTAATCGGAGATCAAATGGAGTTCCCCGGAATTTGTAGACAATCAAAACCACAAGGGTTTAAATTAATTGCAGAATAATTAATCGCAGATTAAAATAGCAATTAATCTAACAATTAATCAGAAAGGAAAAGGAATTGAAGAGAGAGGAATTTCTCACCACAAAATTGGAAATCGGAGACGGAATCGCGGAGATCGGAACCCGAGACTTGTACTGGAGACGAAAATGGGAACCGTGACGCACTGGAGAATTGGTACCGCGTATTGGAGTCAGGTACTGGAAAATTAAATCGGAGCAGGGAAAACTTGAGACAACGCTGGAGTCGAGACTCACGGGAAGACTGTTGGCGCAGAACAAGCCTCGGGAAACTGCTTGCTGACGAGATGACGACGCTGGCGACTCGGCGCGGCAACTTGGTTGACGGCGCGGAGATCGATGTGAGCAGGCGACGCAGGCTCGGGCGACTTTGCGCTGGATCCAGCGGATCGACGTAGGCGGCACGAGGATCGACGCAGGACGACGCAGCTCGATCGCGGCGCTGGCTGAGCGGACGGCGACGCG
>BCLH01003022.1:0-20404 GCA_001602315.1 Zoysia pacifica
GCGGTGACAGGGGATTGAATCGATACCGCGAGCGGGCGGCGGCGCTCGATGCGTCACCACCGGGAATCGAAAACCAGTCCCGCCTCTCGTGTCCCCACGCCACTGGCCCATTGACTCCTCTCGCTGTGTAGTCCTGTCGCTTTCTCCCTCCGATTCGGCCCCGCTCGATTCCTTGCATTCTTGAGGTCAGGTAACGGCCCCCGCGCGCTCCCCTTCCCTCGCCTCCTTGATCGGTTGCATCCGCAGCTCCATTTCCGCCGTTGCTCGGACTGGGTCGGGGCTGAGGTGGTTCGATCTCGGCACCTCGTGCTTCGCGTTCAGCCTTTTCTTTTTGAATTCTGTTATACTTCGCGGTCGGTTGATTTGGCCCGGATCTCCGCTGTTTAGTCTGGAAGCAGGTTCGGTCGGCGCGGGGTGTGGCGAGTCCTCGCGGTTCAGGGTCTTTTTTAGTTCTAAGTTAGCACTGAACTCTTTGGTTTTTCGCTAGGACTAGAAAAATGGCGCGGCCTTGCCGCGCCTGATTACTTGCTCCAATAATTTTTTTTAGAAAGTATAAATTGAGCCTAGTGTAAGATCACGTAAACTATATGTCCATCAAATAATATATACTCCGTAATAATAACTATGAAATGTAAACTACTGATTTTGTATATGGCAATTGCTAGTACAAACACAGACTAACGACAAGGTTCAATGCGTAGTCTTTTAGTCATACAAATATTTCCAATAGAAAGGCTGCAAACTTAACTCTGTGAATGATCCATCCCCAGTGAAAAGATCTGCCTAGTGCTGACCATCATTTTTTTAGCAACACTGACTACGACATCCATATATTCAGGAAATTTTCTTTGTAGGTGACATGTCTTCTCTGAAAGAAACTTTTTGAAGGGTCAATCTTTTGCAAAACCTGGGGTTTTTTAAGCATTTTTCCTGCAATTTAAAGATAGTGACGCAATGTACAAAAGAAAATAGCAGAATTTAAGCATTTTGAAGGGTCAATCTTTAAATTATGAACAGAACATTTAAGCATACAGAAGTCCACCTTTTTTTGAGAACATAGCAACTAAGAGACTACGCCCATTAGTTTGTTGGGCATTAAAGATTAAATTTGGTCATAACAGGCCTTATGATCTGCAGCTGTCAATCCTTTTGTGACATGAGTTTCAGAGAAAGGAAGGTATCTCAACACAATGGGAGCAGAATAAGAATATCTGACCATTCGTTGGAACAGTATTACCTGGTCATATAGAAGGCCAGCCTTGTCAAAAATCCGAGCATCCTGCACAAATGTTATAAACGGAGGCCATATAAAATACGAACAGTAAACTTTACAGATTCAGCATTACGAGAAAGTTATGCCATACCTTCATTTCATCCACATCAATGTCCAGAAGCTGAACCAATTTGTCATTTAGCATATGCTCAACCTATCAGAAAAGTATTTCAGAAGTTATAGCATCTAAAATGGAGCAGTAACCACGAGTTTGCACCTAAGGATTGGGATAGCTCCATTTCGGTGATGATTGCACATCGCAGAGTTACAAATTAGATAAAACCAGAATGAATTAAGTACAGCTTCAAATAGCATTATGAAACATAGTGTTGCAGAGCCATGTAAATCAGACAAAACCAAGTTTTCGATATCTGAAACAATGGCCACTGATAAAAACAACCTTGATAAAAGACTGCTACTTCGGCAGTAATGAAGTATGAACACATAAATGCTCTACCAGGGAGCACAATACTTCACTGTATGTTCCATTTTCGCTCAAAGCAAAACATCCTGGTGGTTGCTTGTATAAAAAAATGAGTACTTTGAAGAAGCAGTGCTACCACGAAGCAGTTTACAAGCCTTGTAGACAACATTAGCCTAGCAGGCATTTTATCAAACGTATTGCGAGCAGTGGACATAATGTCACATTTGTTGCTCGTGGAGCTCGTGATGTGTAGTGATTGCCAACCATGGGGGGTGTGCGAGCCAAAGACCTATAAGTTAAATCCGAAGAATCAGAAAGGGATCGTACAGTTAGTGTCGTCAGGGACCGTTGGTGGGATGAGGAGGAGATGGCTGTGCCAAAAGCTGGCAGTGAGCACCAGCAGCGCCCACCATGGGGCGAATGGAGAAGCTTCTCCAGCTCCTTGGGGGGTGGGGCCGTGAGGGGCTGTCTGCGCTCTGCGGGAGGAAGGTGGCGGCAGGGCCGTAGGTCGCTTGTGGGGGTTTCTCAGGCCGGCGCTAAGGGTCTATTTGTTTGAGCTGGAGCTTTTGAGCTTTTAAAAAAACTGGTTGGTGGCTAGTTGAAAAGTTGGCTGATAGAGTAGTGACTGTTGGCTTTTGCAATATATACTTGGCTTCTCTGCACATCAAAAGCTAGAAAAGCAGCTCTGGGTGAGCTTTTCAGCTTTTAGTTCATTTCTTCAGAAGCTAGCTTTTCAGAGTTTCAAAAGCCAACGTTTCAAAATCTTGTTTGTTTCAGCTTTTCAGGTTTCAGCTTTTCAGATAGAAATGTCAGTCTAAAAAGCTAAAACAAACAAGGCCTAAGTGAGGGAGCAGGAACGGTGTGGATCGAATTTCGCTGGATCGGACGGGTGAAATAATTACAGGCGACGTGGCATGATGAGAGGCCAGGGAGATGTTTCAAATTTCGTATATTAAGATTGTTGCATCTAATTTTTGTCCGTTTGGTTTTCCAGTTCGTTGGGTCGGGTTTCAGGGCCTGCCAATCCGTGCGGTACGGCTTTTCCATTTGTTGTTTATTGGAGTTGCTTTACTGCTGCCACTAGGCAAGCACTGTTCGGCTTTGGTTTCCTTTTCTCGATTTGGTTCTAATGCTTCTGAGTGTTGGCAATTTTTTCTTTTTTTGGTTCCGAAGTAGCTTAATGGCTCGGTGGATGTTGCTTGGCTTTTGTAGGTGGTGGCAATGCCGCTGGCCGAGTCACTTCAATGGCACCGCAAGGCCACTGATTTCTTGTCTACCTCCAGTAAGTTTGCCCTGTCAGTAGTAACGTTCTTTTGTTTTGGTGTAAATCATGCTCTAATGATTCCTGTGTGGACCTACTTCAGTGTAATCATTTCATTAAATAGCTTTGGAATGCATATCATGATGATGTTGTGATTATACTATTTTCCCTACTCCGTAAAAACCATCGCGGAATTAGTATATTATGAGTGCACACACTGCTTGTATCTTCAACATTCTGTTTGAATTGGTGGTTATGCCCATTTTACCAGCAAGTTGAGCCCTTCAATGCAGGCTTCAAGCTGAGCAGGCGGGACAATCAGCAGAGGAGAATATAGCTGATGCTGCTGGGAAGGTTGGGTCGGTGGTGAAGAGTCGGTGGGCTGTCTTTCAGGAGGCTAGGCAGCGGCAGTCACCAGAAGAGACTGTGCAGGACCGTTTCATCACCGCTGCCGCCAACACTAGTGTGCTTTTGAGGAAGGGTATTTCAGAGATAAAGGAGAAGGTTGCTGTGGGAAAGGTCAAAGTTGAAATGGTTTGTCTGCATCTCAATGCAACTTTTTTGGACTTGTATTTTCAACTGCTGTGAAATTGTATCAGGTGTATTTTAGTTTTATTTTTCTACTCATCAACTCTTGAACTATGGCCACAATTTATTCCATTGAAGAAAAAAATATCAGTGCTTCTTTGACTTTCTCATTAGTAGTTGGTCTTCAAATTTGCACTGTGCATCATGTAAACACAGGTAGGCTTTTGTGTGCAAATTTGCTCTTTGTGTGTTATTTGAATACAAATAATGGCTCTATGATGAGCTTATTTATTGCCCCCAAACATAAGGTTTATAGAGTTACATGTGTGCACGTTATGTTTTGGTGTTTTGAGATAGGGCAGTCAGGACAGAATTGCTATTATCTTCAATTGCTATCGTGTACCTTAGATGAATGTATTCAAGTCCTATGCGTGTCTATTGAAAACTGTGCCATCATTGATGTTGAAATTTGAAGGATGCATTCCTTTTGTGATGCCTTCTATAACATACTAACTTCATACTTTATAAAAAGGCACTAGTTTCTTTGGTGAGGCTGATCGTTTCTTTGATCTCATGTCCTTCTTGCAGGCTGCTAAGAAAACTGCAGATTAAAGCAAGACTATTCTGAACAATATTGAATGCTGGCAGAAGGTTTGTGATTAAGACATAGTTACCTGGTGCAATTTCACTTTTTGGAGTGCAATGCTGATTTTTAGTTCTTTTTGATTATTACCCCAGGGAGTCGCAAGCACTGATGGTATGCTCTTATCTCATTCTCTATTTATCCAGGACCCACGTATATCATTATTGCTAAGGCAGCTGAATTTTTTCGTAGCATCTAGCCAGCTAAATTTTCCTGTAGATGCCATAGTCCTGTAATCGTAAGACCTTACTTGTAGCTACATGATAATATATATCAATGAGTAGTGATCAATGATAATTAACTCTTTGATTGCAAAATACAAATATGTACTGGAAGATATTTCACAACAAATAACGAGAAATGATCCGCTGTTGACTAGTACCATTGTATGATTGCAGTTTTTGGTGTTCCTATTGAAGCCACTGTACAATGAGAGCAATCTGGTAAAGCTGTGCCCTTAATACTAATGAGTTGTGCAAACTACTTGGTTATATCAGGTGGACTAGCTGAAACATCATGCTAATTAGTTTTACGTTGTTTTATACTGAATCTTATGTCTGAATTGTTTTCTCCTTAGGTTTGAGTAATGAGTACTTGTTCAGCAACTAGTATCTCTTTACAATGAAGGTATCGCTGCTATTCATGGTATTTGAGCTTATCGTTTGTAGTCACTGTTTATCATTGTTAGGCTCAGAGTTTGTCCTTATGTTGCAGATTCAGGTGCCTATCTACCTGAAGGTGTTAGTCCTATTGATGTGGGTGCACTGATAAAGTGCTACCTGGCCAGCATTCCCGAACCGCTTACTACATTTGCACTTTATGATGAGCTTAGAGATGCGAGGGTTAGCATTCCTGATCTTAGAAACATACTGAAGAAGCTTCCTAATGTGAACTATATGACATTAGAGTTTGTTACAGCGTTGCTACTTCGAGTAAGCTGTAAATCATCGCTTAACAAGGTACATCTGATCCCTTTTTTAATTATTTGTTTTCTTTGCTACATTTGCTTCTTGTTTAGTTTTGCTTCATGGATCCTGTTGCAAGTTCGCCAATATTTGTCAATTAACATGGGCACTGCAATAATTTGGAAAATAACATTCAACATTAATATTTAATACATGTCTGGAGAGACCAAGTGTCTTCTTATATGCTAACGTTGTACTAATTTTGCTTCCGGGTGGGACTCTAAACTTGTAACATTACCAAAAAAAAAAAAAATCAAGCTGCCCGGAGGGGTGGGGGGGGGGATGAATTCTCGTCTCGTTTGAATAATTTAATAGAGTACTAAAAAAGTAGCAAAACTATCCATAAAATCGTTAATAGTAGCGTGGACAGAGCACTTCAACCACCCTGTTAAAATATTGGATTGATTTGCTCTGAATACTTCTGTGGAGATACTCACTTTCCATTGAATGAACTGCATACTAAGTTTGTGAACTTTTATGAGTTTGAGGATCCTTGATTACTTCTGTGTATCTTTCTCAACAATAATATTATTCTTACCAAAGAGTTAAATATCCTGCTGACAAACAAAAGTCTATGGTCCTCAATGAGTTGATATTTAAATGGCTTAATCTGTTCTCAGTGGTAGTTTCACACTTTCAATCGCACATTTAGTAGCCACTTAATGTCTGACCCAGACAATATGCATGGCCAATGTTAGTTTAAAGAAGGGACCATTGTCACATATTATCTTTGGTAGCTGGTAACTAATCTCGTGTCCAGGGTGTACTGAGTTGGTGGCGCCATTGTTGGCTTGTATGACTAGTGGGTCATAGGTCATTAGGACGGTTATATATACCAGCCTGGCCATTAGCAGGGAATCTTATCACTTTTGTAACAAACTACCAATATCAACAAGCATGGAACGAACCTGCTCCTGATCGAAGGCGGTTCTTCTTTCCCCCATTTTCGTTGAGTTCTTGATTGCTTCTTGAATTTGCGCTATCTCTACTAGTTGTTGTTACAAATTGGTATCAGATTTCCATCGTTCCTGGGCTATCTTGCTTCTCTGTTTTTCTCGGTTGAAGTTCCTGATTGATTGGCTCGATCTTTGGTTTCGCGACTAGTTCGCGTGTGAAATTCCTAGGTCAATTCTGTTCTTCTGGCCTAATGACTCGTACATTGCATCCTTCTGCTCGACCTCCGGCTGGTTCTGTTTCTGCTGTCACCGGCAATTCAGATTCATCTGCTCCGTATATTGTTGCTCCGGGTGATTCCGTGAGTGATGCGGGTGTTGTGATGGAGGGTGTTCAAGCAGAAGTGGGCGATCTTCGTTCTCGAGTTCTTAATGTTGAATCTCATCTATCTACCATGCAGTTGCAGTTGTCTGCTATCCAGGACATGCTCAAATTACTGGTCCCGAAGCACTCTTCTGATTCTGCACCGCAGTCGGTGGATGGTGATGTTCAGGCCACCACGTCGAATGATTCTCCGTCTGGACCATCTCATAGTTCTTCCCCAGATGTTGAATCACACCCGGCAGCAGGTAAAACTGATCTGAACATTGCTCCTGCTTCTGGTACCCTGTTACATTCTTCATCGCCCAAGTTGCAGGATCTTAATGTGGTTCCACAATCTCATGATCCTAGAGCGCAGCACACTTATGTTCCACCCCATGCTCGTCAGTTTGACTCTCGTTACACGTCTGCCCACGTTAATGATCGCTGGAATTTTCGTGGTGCTGATACTGGTTTTCAACTGTCCATTTCAAAACCTAAGCTGGACTTCCCTTCTTTTGGTGGTGATAATCCTGCTGGTTGGACCTGACAGTGTGAAAAATATTTTGAACTTGCTTGTGTACCTTCTGATATTTGGGTTTCTATTGCAACTTTGCATTGTGTGGGTCTAAGCTGAGCATTGGTGGTCTGGTCTTCGTATACCAGCTAAATCTATGAAATGGGCACAGTTTGTATCACTTGTTTGCAATAGATTCTCTGAACACTCTATGTATGACATAGTGGAAATATTTCATTTTCTTCAACAAGTGCATTCTGTGAATTCCTATATTGATAAGTTTGAGGAGCTTATGGCTAGTATGCAGAGGCAACATCCTGGATTGCTTGAGCCTTATTACATTAGGTGCTTTGTCAGAGGACTCAAGGATCCTATCAAACATCTATTGAAACCTCACAAGCCAGTGTCGTTGGGAGATGCTTATGGTATTGCTCGTGAGTTGGAGCAGTACATCTTATCCTGCTTCATCCACCAAAACTGTAGGACAGTCGAGTTCTGGTCCTATCACTAAACCTGATTCAGTTCCTGCTGTTAAGCTACCACCAATCGCTACCAAAATCAAAGAACCAGGGACTTGTTGGAAATGTTCTGAACCGTGGACTCCCAAACATAAGTCGAAGTGTAAGTTTTATCAGACTGCAGCAAATGCTATGATCTTGGAGCAAGAAGAAATTCCTATGGGGGTTCCTGCCAATGACATTGATTCTGAAAACCTTGCTCCATTGGACTCTCAACTTATGCAGATATCCAAACAGGCTGTCCATGGTACTCATATTGTGGCTACTTTCTGCTTGCAAGTTGTTATGGGTGACAAACGTGCAGTTGCATTGGTGGATAGTGGCAGTACTCATAGCTTCTTGGATGTCACATTTGCCCAGAAGGCTGGCTGTTCTATTCAGCATACTGACTTGCAGCGTGTCAAAGTAGCTGGTGGGGGTGAATTGTTATCAGGAGCTGTGGCATTGGATTGCACCTACTCTGTACACAAACACAAGTTTCATACTGACTTTCAGTTACTTGAACTGCATAGTCATGATATTATACTTTGTTGTGATTGGATTTTTCAGTATAGTCCCATTAATATGGACTTGAAGAGGCTTCTTACAATCACTAAAAACTCTCAACAGTTACATTTCTTTGACTGTGCTCACTCTGACACTGTTTACTTGGTTGACAGTGCCAAGATGATGAAACTACTTTCCAAAGATGTTGTAGGCTATGTTATGCATTTACAATTAACATCTGATACTGTTGTCTCTTCTGGTGACAATCCTGAAGTACTGGATATCTTGGAACAGTATGCTTCAGTTTTTGATGAACCTGTTGAATTACCTCCTCAGAGGGACTGCACTCACACTATACACCTGAAGCCTGGTTGCTCACCACCAAACATCAGATCTTACCGAATGGCTAAGTTTAAAAAAGATGAGGTGGAAAAATTAGTTAAGAAGATGTTATTGGATGGTATTATTCAACCAAGTGAAAGCCCATACTCTTCTCCAACCATTCTGGCTCGCAAGAAGGATGCTTCTTGGCGATTGTGTATTGATTACAGAGCCCTGAATGATCTAACAGTAAAGAACAAATTTCCTATACTACTTATTGATGATTTTGATGAGCTGTGTGGAGCCACATACTTCTCTAGTTTGGATCTAAGGTCTGGGTTTCATCAAGTCTTAATGGATCCCAAAGATGTGCCAAAAACTGCATTCAGTACTCACTTTGGCCACTTTGAATTTCTAGTTATGCCTTTTGGCTTAACTAATGCTCCTGCCACATTCCAATCTATGATGAACACTGTCTTTGCAGCTCAGCTAAGAAAATTTGTTCTTGTGTTCTTTGATGATATCTTGGTTTATAGTAAATCTCTTATGGATCATCGTCAACACCTGGCTGAGGTCCTGGAGGTCCTGTCAAAGAATAGGCTGTATGCAAAACGTTCCAAATGTGTTTTTGCAGTACAACAAATTGCTTATTTGGGTCACATTGTCAATGGTCAGGGCTTGTCTACTGATCCTCAGAAAATTGTGGCTGTTAAATCATGGCCTACTCCTACCAGTGTGTCTCAATTGCGTGGTTTCTTGGGCCTTGCTTGCTATTACAGAAGGTTTATAAGGAAGTTTGGCATCATTTGCAGACCACTTCATGACATGCTTAAGAAAGATTCATTCCATTGGGGTCCTGAACAAACAAAGGCCTTCTCTGAGCTTAAGCACAAGTTGTGCACTGCTCCTGTCCTTCCTGACTTTTCTCTTCCATTTACATTGAAAACTGATGCTTGTGGGAATGGCATTGGTGCTGCCCTCATGCAGAATGGTCAGCCTATTTGTTATTTCAGCAAATCCTTAAGTCCTTCTGCCAAGTTGCAATCTACTTATGATAAAGAGGCATTGGCTATTTTGGAAGCAATTAAGAAGTGGAGGCATTACTTCTTGGGCTCGAAATTGATTATTAAAACACACCACCAGAGCTTGAAATTCATCACTGATCAAAGGCTGACTGAAGGGATTCAACACAAACTTATGCTCAAACTGATGCAGTTTGATTACTCTATTGAGTGTAAAAAGGGCACTAAAAACAGTGTGGCTGATGCCTTATCCAGGAGAGAGAGTACTTATTTGGCCATGTCTGTAGTCCAGCTTTCTTGGTTTCATAACATTCTTCGAAGCTATGATAATGATCCTAAATGCCAAAGTCTTATCACTAAACTGACACTGCAACCTGATGCTGAACAACATTTTACACTATCTTCTGGCATTCTTCGTTATAAGGGTAGACTGTATGTTGGCCAAGATCCTGTTCTCCACAAAACTATACTGACAACATTACACTCTTCAGCATTAGGTGGTCATTCTGGAATTACTGCCTCCTATCAGAGAGTCAAGAAATTATTCTACTGGGATGGTTTAAAAAAAATCTGTGGAGCACTTTGTTACCTCATGTCCCATCTGTCAGAGGGCAAAAGGAGAACACTGTCATTACCTTGGTCTCCTTCAACCATTGCCTATACCAGATATGGTTTGGAGTCAGATTTCTATGGACTTTGTGGAGGGACTACCAAAGTCTACTGGGAAAGATGTCATTCTAGTTGTGGTTGACAGACTAACTAAGTATGCACATTTCCTTCCCCTGGCTCATCCATTCACTGCTGTACAAGTAGCACACATCTTTATGGACAATGTTGTTAAGCTCCATGGCCTTCCTGCTGCTATTGTCTCTGACAGAGAGAGTTTTTACCAGTGCCTTTTGGCAAGGGTTGTTTAAGTCCTTCAAGGTTTCCCTGAGGCTTACTACTGCATATCACCCACAGAGTGATGGACAAACCGAACGTGTTAATCAATGTTTGGAGTCCTATCTTCGCTGCATGACTTTTGCTGAACCCAAAAAATGGTGCTCTTGGTTGCCTCTTGCTGAGTGGTGGTATAATACCACTTATCATTCTTCACTCAAGTGTACACCTTTCCAAGCCCTTTATGGTTATGCACCACCACTGATTAGTGAAGTTGCTATATCTGGTCCTGACTCTCTTGCCTCTGAGTTCCTGGTGGAGAAACACCATATGATCACTTAGTTAAGAGAGAATTTAGCCCAAGCTCAGGCTAGGATGAAGGAGTATGCTGATGCTAAACGTTCAGAGAGATCTTTTTCAGTCGGTGACTTTGTTTACTTGAAGATGCAGCCTTACAGGCAGAATGCTTTTGGATTGAAAAATTCTCTGAAACTTACCACCAAGTATTATGGCCCTTTCATGATTTTGGAGCGTGTTGGTTCTGTGGCATATAAGCTTCAATTGCCCACATCAGCACAGATTCACCCTGTCTTCCATGTGAGCCAGCTCAAAAAACACATTGGCCCCAATGCTGTGCCTAGTTCTGATCTACCTCTGGTTGATTCATCTGGCAAGATCAAGTCGGTCCCAGTTGCAGTTCTGGAGACAAGAACTATTCCTCGCAACAATTTGCCTGTTACTCACTGGCATGTTCAATGGGAAAGTTATCCTCCTGATGAAGCTACATGGGAAGATACCTCTTTCATCAAGTCTACTTTTCCTACATTCTATCAGGACATTATCAAGGCTTGGTTTCCCGACACTTGAGGACAAGTGCCGTTCTAGAGGGGGGCATTGTCACATCTTATCTTTTGTAGCTGGTAACTAATCTCGTGTCTAGGGTGTAATGAGTTGGTGGCGCCATTGTTGGCTTGTATGACTAGTGGGCCATAGGTCATTAGGACGGTTATATATATCGGCCTGGCCATTAGCAGAGAATCTTATCACTTTTGTAACAAACTACCAATATCAACAAGCATGGAACGAACCTGCTCCTGATTGAAGGCGGTTCTTCTTTCCCCCATTTTTGTTGAGTTCTTGATTGCTTCTTGAATTTGCTCTATCTCTACTAGTTGTTACAACCACCCAGCATCTTTGAAGCTGATTAACAGTGTGGAGACAAAGCTGCTAGCGATGTATTCACTAGATGATCGTCCTTTGCTGTGTTTGTGGATAGACCACATTATTTATGCTTTTGCAGAGATGTATTTCACAGTGTCACAATTTACGTATGAAAAAAATGCTGGTTCTATTTCAGAGTGCCTTGTGTTGTTCTCTGTTTCCTAAACTAATATTACTTTTTGGGTGGGACTTTACTTTCCTTTTTCTAATGCAGATGGACTCTCGTAGCCTTGCTGTGGAATTTGCACCTTTGATAATGTGGCGGCAAGGAGATGCTGGGACAGATTTACGCAATCACCTTAAACTTAGACTAAAACCGCCTCCAAAAATTGTGGATACAACATTGGATGCCGCCACATGGGACTTATTAGGTATGTAAATTCTACTTTCCTCAACAAAATAGGAATACAATTTCTGAAATTCTGTAGTGGTAAAAAGAAATCAAATATTCACATGTTCCAATGCTTGCAGATGTGGTTTATCCCTTAACATTGTAGTGTACATCATTTTAATCACTTCGTGTCTAATGATGTTTTTCTGCCTTTGTGTCTGTTGTCTTTACCAATTGTAGCATAAAACACTTGGCTCTTGGCTCCTCATGTTAGCTAGCAGAGGCACTGCTGCCATATACACTGTTGTCTTGCTCAGTGATTTAAGGAATACAATTGTGCTGATCAATGAATTGATGATAGCGATTGTGGCAACAGCCTTCTAGCTTCCCATTACCAATTGACATGGAGTGAGAGTTGCAAATTAAACAAAAGAAGTTGCAGATGGCTTATCTGTTCTCTAATGAACAAGAGAGATAAAACGATTGTAATCATCCTGTCAGTTAATGAATATATCTCCTGACTAGTCCGTGTGCCCGTGCTACGCTACGGGCAGGGCAACATGATGTAATCCACATTCGACACAGATAGACAACGTGACATATTTTTCTTACGTAACAAGTAAGTTCGATATGATATAGATAAGATAAAATAAATCATTAAATCGTAAACTTCATCAAATAATTTGGTTTCCAGAAAGCTAATTTCGGATATTTTTTGGTAGAACCCTTGCCTCATTCAAATTAGATGTTAATAATTGAACTAAGAATTCTCTCCGGAGTGGTATACCATCCTGTACACATGCATTATAATAATAATTTAAGCAATGAATGCATGATTAACTTTATATATTATATTTAATAATATAGATTAGTATATTCGAATGAACTCGTAGTTCTTCTCCTTCACTCCAGTACCTCACAAGGTAATATTCAAGAGCAAAATAAAAAAAAGGCCGAAAATTTGTGACAAGCTGCACAAGGCTGCAATTCATGGCTTTCATTTTAGCCAGGTTTCGAAGGCCTTGCCACATAGTCAGATCTTACCTGTACTCGAAGACGGATCTACCAAAAGAGTAAGGTAGAAGGCTGCCCAATCTAAGAATAGTCTTTAGAACTATGTTTTTAGTGTAATTAGCATCAAAAATAAAAAAGAAGAAATTAGAATCTAATTGAGGTAATGTTGAAGAAAAGATGAGGATGGGTGTGGAGGAAAGGGGGGAGGGCAACATAGCTAGTGCGTTGAACCGGTGACGGAGCGGCGGTGGTCAGGGCGGGGCGTCAAACCGAAAACTTGTTGGCGGCGGCAGGCAGGGCGGGGTGTCGAATTGGTGACAGAGCGGCGGCCAGGGTGGGGCATCAAATTGGAGTCCGGGCGGCAGCTATCGGGGTGAGGCGTTGAACTGGAACGGGGCGGGGCGTCGAACCGGAGACAGGGCGACGACGACCAAGAGGTGGGGCGGCGAATCGGTGACTTGGTGGCGGCGGCCAGGGCAAGGCGTCGAACTGGAGACGAGACGATAGCGGCTGAGGTGGGACGTCGAACTGCAGACGGGGCGGCAGCGGCCGGGGCGAGGTGTCAAACCGGAGACGGGGCAGCAAGCCGATGACTTGGCGACGGCGGCCAGGGCGAGGCGGTAAACTGGAGACGAGGCGACGGCGGCCAGGGCGGGCAGTGGAGGCCGAGAGCGGTGGCCAGGGCAAAGCAACGACCAAAAAGAAGTACTAAAGACAGAGTGTGACACCAAAATAAAAGATAGAGGGTGACACCAAAATAAAAGATAGAAAGAGCAGCACCAAAACAGATTGGATAAACGACGTCTACAAACTTTTATATTTGGAGAGATTTAAAAAAAGAGGAAAAAGAGAGATTTAGTTACTGATGATTATAGGCTTGTTGCCCTAATATGGGTGTTTTGTTGAACATCCCACTGACCTGTGGTAGGTTTTCAGTGCGATTTGGCATTTCTTGTAATCTTGAGTTTCAAATCTAGGACTGCATGTCTGTTTTTCAGTTTTTTTTTTAAAAAAAATTGCTGACAGTGTTATAATAACCATTTGCTAAAATGATTGCAGATGAGGACGATGAGGATGCTTCATCACAAATTCCCCTGGACGATGCTTTGCCTCCAGACTATAGCTCCATCGAGGTCATCCAGTTCCTGATCGAGCATCACAATGCCATTTTCACTGATGCGAACGAAACTGTATGGAGATGATACATCGTCTCTTTAAATCTCTGTGGCGTTAGCTCGTGCCATGTACAAGTTCCAGGTAGGATGGTGGATCTCCTCCACGCGTTATTGTTAGGGATCTCCGCGTTTTGGGCGTGACATTTTTTTAGAAGATTTTGTATATGAGCTAGTATCAACTAATTCTCCACCGGAGGGGCCTTGTAGCTTGTCTCATCAAATAAAGAACTTTGGCATGTATAAACTAGATGTTGGACTTGGACGTGATGTGCCGTTTTGGCTCATTCTGAATTGAACTATCAGGTAGTGCATATCGAGTGGTGTGTCATTCGCAGCTATCTGATACTCTATATTGGTGCTAATTTTCTGTCTTTAGAACAATTTGATGTGTATTGGCTTATAAAGTCAGATCTACAGCTGGAATTGTGTCAGTTCACTGTATGTTGGAATACATGAATTTCTGGTGAAAATTCACTTTTTGCGGACGCACAAAACAACGCCTATTTGAAATGTGACGGTTAAATTGATTTCCTTTACAAATTTCATCAAATCGGCTTCCTTCATACCCCAGCTGAAATTCAATTCTTTAATTGGAAACATTATTCAATTTCATTCTGAACTATTGTCGAAAGTTCAATTCCATCACTGAACTTTTAAAAGGTTCAATTAAATTTTGGTTAAGGTTTAGTTTTATTCCACTTAGTACGTGGCATTTCATTTAGCTTCAATTTTAAATTGATTTCTCTTAAATTTTAAATTGTAAATTACATACTCTCTCTGTTCTAAAATATAAACATTTTTAAATTTAGTTAAAGTTAAATTTTTATCACTTTGATCATTAATAATATTTTATTATATAAATATTATATTTTTTAGATTCATCATTAAATAAACTTTCATAAAAATTATGTAATTTTTTAAATATTATTAGTAGAAATTAAAAGATTTGACTTTATTTAAAGCAATGCCTATATTTAGGAACGGGTCGAGTAGTAAGCTTCAATTTTAAATTTTAAATTGATTTCTTTTATATTTTAAATTGTAAATTACATAAGCTACAATTTTAAATCGATTTTTTTTAAATTGTAACTCTATTTCAGATCCGTTTGAATTTCTTAGAATTAGCGCAACATTTTTTTCAATGTTAAGATTGTGTTAAAATTAGACATGAAAATTTTCCAATTTCCCATCAAGCGAGAGAAAAAGAAAGAACTAGGGCCAGCTCCAGCCACGGGGATGGAAAAACCCTAACCCCTGTTACCCGTATCCTCTGCGTCACCGTAACTGCCACGCGGGCCCGGGGCCACCAGCAGTGACTTCCCGCTGCAGGAGAGGATTCCGGTCTGAAGCGGAGCGATGCCGTAGAACAGAGCCGCCATGACGCTCCACGCCGCGCTCCACCTCCGCCGCTTACTAACCACGGGCGCGGCGTGGCCGCCGCCGTTGCCGCCTTCGAAGCTGCGGAACTTGCCCACATACCGCATACGCCACGCGTCAGTCCCCGCCGCGCGCGCCGCCATCTACGAGTACCTCCATTCCACGCGCGGCCTCCCGGCTTGCCACGCCGACTCCATCGCCGCGCACTCCCCGCGCAACCTCCTCGCGTTCCTCGCCGCGCTCCCCACCGTTCCGAGCAACATCCCCACCGCCGAGCTCCAGGGCCACATCCGCCGCCACCTCTCCTTCAACCCGCTCAACGAGCTCCCTTTCTTCCTCGAGTCCATTGGTGCGCCGCCCCACGGCGCCTCGCCGTGCTTGGACCTTATGTTTCTCGGTGACCACCCTAACCTGCTCGACGCCGTCGCCGCGCTTGTCCATTTTGGCTTCCCCTGGTCCCGCCTTGGAGTCCTCTTCCCAGCTGTCCTCCTCGGCGTGGCCCCGGACCTCATCTCGGCGCGCCTCAATGCACTCGAGGCCTGCCTCCACCGGCTTCCTCGCGCCGCCATCATTGCTGCCTGCCTCACCTTCCCCTCGCTCCTTGAAGATGATATCTCCGACGGGGATCAACTTGTCAAGGATCTTGCAGCCGCATTTCGAGCTGTTCAACCTGATTTGGGTTTCAGCAATGACATTGATGCCTTCTCGGGGGTTTGCCGGAGGATGAGAATGTTCTATGATGCTGGAACTGAGGTTGGTAGCATTGGCAGTCTTGTGAGCGGCAGCCGCAGTGTCTTTCTTGAGCTCAGCGAGAAGAGAATTGGTCAGGGATTGGCATTCTTCAAGGAGCTGGGAATGGCAAGGAAGGACCTTGGGATATTCTTGCTGTCAAATTCTTGGATTTTTAACCTTGATTTTTCTGAAGTGGTGATCTCAGTACCACAGTACTTGCGAAGAGTTGGGCTGGAAAATGATGAGATTAATGCAGCGGTAAGGAAGTACCCTTATGTTGTTGGGAAGAACCGGCTGGAGAATCTCCCCAGGGTGCTGCGGGCAATGGATCTGGACTATCAGTTCCTGGAGAAGATTTCTGTAGGGAAGGATAATTTGCGGTATTTGACAAAAGATTTTGTGTTGGAGGATGACAGTTATGATGTAGAGGTTGAAAGGGCATTCTTGGTTGGTCTTGCAAAGGTGAAGGCTGATATGAAAGATGAGTATGTCGACAATAAGCTGGAATTTGTGAAGAGCATTGGGTATGGTGAGAATCTAACTGCGACAAAATTAGTCCGGGTCCTGCACAGTACCCAGGATTTACTGCAAGAGCGGTTTGACTATCTCCTGGAAAGAGGGATTGAGTACAAAATGCTGTGTCGGATGTTGAGCGTTTTTCCAAAGGTCATAAACCAGGGCAAGGAGGCGCTGAACCAGAAGTTAAACTACCTCACAGAGGAGCTGGGCTACTCCTTGGAGTACCTTGATTGCTTTCCAGCATTTCTGTGCTTTGATTTGGAGAACAGGGTCAAGCCTAGGTATAGTATGCTTAGGTGGCTTCAAGAGCATGGGTTGCTGAATAAAACATTAGCTCCTGCAACAGTGCTTGCTAACTCAGAGAAGAGGTTTATTTCAAGTCTCTACCTTATGCATCCTGCAGCTCCAAAGGTGTGGCTTGAGTGCTTCTCATCAAGAACGCATATGGAGTATTATCTCAATAACTTGTTTCGTCAGCATCCAGACATCAATTAGTTTTATCTTGTATTTAGTAGAGGATTTGCCATGTGGATCCTTTCCATATCGAAGGATTAATTGTATGATTGTATCAACGTTCTGCTATGCGCAATTCTTTGCACCTGCATATTTAACTTTACAATGCAGTATGTAACTTGAAAAAGGAATATTCCAATCAGAGAACATGCCTTATCAAATGCTGGCAAAGCTCTGCTGTAAATTTCACTTTGAAGCCTGATGCCAGATATACAATTCAAGTTTCCCTTCTATATGGCTTAGCACTGATTTGAACATGATATACTTATGAAATACTGATTCTAACAATAAAATATCACATAATCAATGGTGCCTTGAGTCAAAAAAGAGATGGACACAGGGATTTACTACTTGTTCATTGCTACACTGGTCCTGCTAATGTTTCATCATTTGGTGGTGAATAGTCTGTGTACTTTGATTCCACGTATCAGTCTGTTATATAGAACTGTGTAGATTTGAGGTCAACTTGATCTTTGAATTGTGTTGTAAATGTTGCATTCTGCTGTTTGTTATCTCTACTTCTATACAATGAAACGTAGGGCATAGGGTCTGTTTATTCCTGGCCCACCTGCTATATTTCTAACAAAGTATCGGCCTTGAACTTTCAAACAAAGCTCAGGAGCTGATGAAGAGATCCTACTGACTGCCATTTTCCACCGTTGGATTCAATTTTTTTACTCCATCTGGTGTCAAAAAGGGGTTCAAAAAGTTTGGATAATAATGATACGCCCCTAAAACATAAGTATAACCTTGACACTTCACTTATATTTTATAAAAAAAGTTATTAAAAAGTGATATTTATATTTTTTTAAGACTAATCATATGATCTTCACATATATATTTAAACTTAACAAATTAAAAATTATTTGTAATTTAAATTTTCAATGTTTGAACCTTACACTGGAGGGAGTACAGCTACGACCTATGCTCGGTCTATGCTGGGCCACGCGATGACACAGTGGGCCTGTTTGGGACAGCTGAAGCTTGTTGAGATTCCAGCTTGTTTGCAGCTGGTCAGAAAAGCAGCTGCTGAGGGAAGCGAAGCGAGCCGTTTGAGAGTCTGCGGAAGCGCGACGCGGGACGCGGCTATAATGAAGGCGCGACGCGGGACGAGGCCGAAGCGGAGGTGCGAGATCCCGGGGACGGCGCGAGATCAAGATGTGGCGAGGAAGCGCAAACTCCGGCTCCAACATCGGCGTCGGCGCGAGCTCGAGCTCCCTGGGTAGCGAGGCAGCACGGATTTCAGCTCCGGCGTCGGCGACGGCGCGAGGTCGAGCTCCTGCGGTGGCGAGGCAGTGCGGACTCCGGCTCCGGCGTCGGTGATGGCGCGAGCTCGAGCTCCCTCGGCAAAGGCGGTGGCTCCCTCAACAGCGACACAGCTCAGGCTCCGGCTCCGACGTCGACGAGGCGGCGACAGGCTCCGACTGCGAGGAAGCACGGGCTGCAGCTCTGGCTCCAGCTTCGGCGAGGCAGCGAGTGCGGAGGACGGCATGGCGCAAGCAAAGGCCGAGAAGCGGGCAGAAGCAACTCGTACGCCGCGTACGATTTTTCTCGATTTCGTGAAGGAATGGATAAGCGCGTTTGTGGGACGCGGCATGAAAAGCGGTCCGTTTGGCAGCCAACGCGATGAAATTTGTGAAAAGCGGAGACAGTAAGCGGCGACAAACAGGCCCATGTGTGATGAGGCTCGAATGCATGTCCTTGACCATGGAAGAAATCAGCAGCTTTTGAGTACGTTTGGATGCCTTCCAACAGGGTTAAAAAAAACCGCTACAGTACCGGTTTTTGAAACCGTTAAAAACCAATTAGTTAATCGTTAAAACTGAGCGGTTTATCATTTTTGCTACAGTGTCAATAACGGTTTATCGGTCGATTTACAAAACCGTACCACAGCGATTTAATCGAAAACCACGATTTTCGCGCGGTTTACTGCGGTTTTGTAAACTCTGCTCCCAACACGATGCCGCCAAGATTTGGCGCGCCATCGCGCCCGTGCTGATTTGGCATCCCTTTGAATCAACGTCCGTCTAGCTCTTCCTAGACGGCAGGACCAAGCAACGGCCTGTGATTAGAAGCTAAGCTCCATGTTTTAATCTCTTCATAATCATTATGACCTCTGATTAATTTAATACGATGCCTCTCTGTTTCTTATCAGCGTATACTGGCTGCAATTGACGCTTTTTCTGAGCACATGAGCATTGGGGCTGAATGTTCAGCTGTTCATTTTGTAGCTCAGAACGAACTCCGTCCAATCAACGTAAATGCTGCTGGGCACTCTTCCTAATGTCAGGTATTTTAATCCATCTTACCGATCTTTTGGATAACCAAGAACCGAACATTTTGATCTTGCAGACGTTTTAATTTGTTGTTTCAGTTCTGTTCTTTTTAGAGACACTACTGATACGATCATTAGGGTTCTTCGCGTATGAAATAAAACCATTCTCCTAACAATAAACATTTTCTTACCTCCGCTTCTTCCTTTTATATTTTGTTTTAATATCTTTGTACATCTGTTGTTATACTATTTTATTAGTGAACAAAGTAATTTCAATAATACAGTCTAGGTTTCTTACTGCAATTTTGCAATCATTAAGTTTTTTCCAATTTGTTAATGTCTGAGTTGCCAAAAATATGTTTCTAGAAGTACTATTGTTTTCGGGAAAGAACTGAGCTATGTATGTTTTTACGGAGAGTTTGAGCCGACAACGACTCAGCCCAGTAACGAACGACCCAAATTCTCAACAACACGGCGTTTTCGGTCCACGGGTCCAGTGACCACTCCAGCTCCTGGTGGCTAACGGCGTGCAGCTTGCAGCGGCTGGCGGTCGGGGAGGATTGAGCCGTCGTGGCCGACGCAACCCTTGATGTGCGGCACGCGCAGCAGTGGCTAGGGTGAGCAGCAGGGCGGCAGCCATCAGGCCAGGTAATTCTTAATGGCCGGTTCGATAGGTATCTAGGCCCCAAATCCCAATTCGCCCATTTTTTTTTTAAAAGGCACACGCAACATGAAAACTAGGAGTGATACCGTAACATGGTTGTTTACTGCATTGGCGGATATACAATAAAAAAAAACTAGGTAGGGCGAACAAATACCTAAATATATCATCTGTTTTAAAACATAAATTATATAATTATAAACATTCTATTATACGTATAATCTAAATCGATATTATTTTATAGATAATATCTATTACAGATCACATTCACATGAAATTTAGAACTATTACAAAAATAAAATATATTATAGTTGTTGTGCATCATATTCAAATTTCTCTCTTATAATCAAATTTTTATAGGAGTTGTATAAGTTAGAAACTAAATGAAGGGTTAGATAAGTAGTAGTTTAATATTTATGATAAATTAAAAAGTAAGGATCAATACATATTAGGTTATATATAGCTACACTAAAGATATAAAAAATCTTTTTT